>UYYF01004651.1:22761-46035 GCA_900618365.1 Thelazia callipaeda
AATCTTCGTTGTTACTCGTGACCCCCGTTTCGTTTTGAATAACACTTTCAGTATCCTCAGGGGATACAAGTTGCAACAACTAAAAGCAGTACCACTCTTCAGTATTTGAATATGATGAGTAAAAGATTTATGAGCTCAACGTTTGTAGTAACAAATCTTGATACCAAATATCAAAATAACATTAAAAAGTGTTGCCACACCTCTGCAAAATTTTGCTGACATACTGAGAATATTTTGTTTGCTTCCGCACATTCTAGGATTCTTTCTTGTTCAACATCTAGAAAAAGTATATAAATTTAGGAAGGAACTGAACTGTTATTGTAGAGTAAACAAAACAGCTGAAAAAAGAGTTAAATTTTTTATTATTCTGCATAAGCATCTTATAGTATTTTCTGCTCAATCCTACTCTGAATAACTGAAATTAATATATTCTAAATAACTAAAGAAGAAAAATGACTAACCGGAATACTGCTTCTTTAGCAGTTGCAATTCTTCATTAATGTTTGCTATTTCATTTTTTAGTGTCATTGCAGCATTCTCATCCTCATTTTTCAGACTCTAAATTTTGCATATTTATTCTATAAAAACTAAATTGATCAAAAAATTCAATATTAAGAAAATCAAATTACTCCTTTTTTAGCTTTCTCAAGTTCAGATATCCTTTCCATCAATTCAGCATTCGTGATGGTTTCTTCGTCATGACGAAATGCTAAATCATCAAAAGCCTAAAATTTATATGATGAACATTTCTTTTAGCATAAAAATCATCGAAAAACAAGGAAATGATTATTAAAAATGAGTAAAGTTCTTTACACAATATCGTCTTCATGTCTTATTAAAAGATACCGTTCCGAAATTCTAAATACTAAACCTTGAGTTTTTGAAACAGGATATCTCAAGCAATAAAAAATTACATCGTTCTTCTCCTTTAGCTGCATAGTGAGATCTCTAATCGTGTCCTCTGCGACTTTCAATTTAGCACTCACTTCAGTCAACTTAGTATTTATCAATTTACACTCTTGATCCACCGAATTTTTTGCTTTTTCCAACTGTGCCGTTTGTGCTGCAATTTCTTCACAACGATTTGACAAAGCTGCCATTTCATGACGTTCAAGATCACGTTCCCTAATCATCTGCTCCAAATGTATCTCTTTCTCTTTTAGTGAGTCCTGTAACTAGTATAATGAAATTATGAACCAAAAATTGTTTTTATGTTCTAAATTATAGATTTATGATTTAATAATTGAATGCACGTGATTATGTCATTGAATCAAAAAGTTCTTCTATTCTGTTCAGAAAAAGAAGGCACGAATGAAAAGTTAGTAAATTCAAAATGTCGAAAATGATCATAGGAATAATAAAATCCATATAGTACTACAGATTAAAAATGTAGTTAAAAAACAGAAAATGCAAGAAATCAATAAACAACTAACTTTAAGTGTTTTAAACAAATCTTCTTGTCCCCTAGCTGCTGACAAAATAAATGGCCTCTGAAATTAAAAGCATTTAAAATGAATTTGAGTTAGTAGCAAATCAAAAAAATGACTTAAATTATAAGAGCATTGAAAATAAAACCTCCACCATTCTTTTCTTTTACCAATCATTTTTACTATTTTTTCGAGATCAAAATAGCAAGAAAAACTGCAGAAGCAATCGTACCTGAATCTGCCGTGGCGTATTTGAGTTGAATTTCGAAAGTCGAGAAGAAGCGACTGACGATGCTCCAATAGATGATAACGATTCTTGACTACCAAAGCGTAATCGCAATGCAGATGTCTTTGTATGTCGAATCTAAGAAAATTTTAGGATTAGCTAGAATCAAAGAAAATATCAAAAATGTTAAAAACTTCAGTAGCTATCAAGAGATTTCTGCAAAGCATGAATAATCATTTTGCCACCTAGAAATGCGCCAACTCTTTATAAACTCACTAATTACGCTTAATTTTATGATTATGGACAATCAGTGGCAAAGGTCTTACGAAATGTCTGAATATTCATTACTTTGAACTTAAAAAGATAAAAAATTAAATGACTAAATTAATTACCAAACAAGTGTGCTAAGTGTTGGATGTATCAGTTTTCTGTTAAGAAAACTAATATAAAGTGACTAGAAAGAACTAAGAGAAATTACTTCTTGATGCATACTTTAATCTTGGGCGTATTTTGATAAGGCACTCGGACAACCTTTGATGCAGCTGCAAAAAGACCATATGGAGGTCTGCATGTGAAATAACGCTTACCCTGAAATCTGAAAATTTTTGGGCAACATAAATATAATATATTCAAAAATCACCGCAATTAGATTTTCGAAAATTCTACCACAGGTAAAAAATGTGTCAATTTTTTTACACCTGAACGCTCCCATCATTTTTGCCAACAGGCTGATCTAATTCAATTCCAGCCCAAATACCCTCCTTGAAATCTGTCTCTCCAAGAAAGCGTAATATCCCATATTTACCTCCCGAAACAAGAACCCGATCACCGATTTCCATCCTAGAATACCAATGAAAAAATATTTAAAAAGCTGTGAGTGGACAAATTAACCAAAATATAACAACACTTGGCCATTTTAACCAATATACTTTGAGAACAAGAGATGATGATGTTTTATGCTTAATCATTTAAATGAGAGAGGCTTGAAATGAATATGAACTAACAAACCCATATTCTTTACAAAATTCATTGTTCTGAGAAGCTTCGATCATAGGACTTGATAACTGCACACGTTCTAGTTTGCTAGCTTTACAAAACAGTCCATGATAAGGCTTGCACTGAAATTTTCAACCCATCAAAAAAAAAGCTACGAAACAAATACGACTGTTTTTCATTTGCTTAAAAACTTAGCACTTGCAGTGAAGTAACGATGGCCATCGACAGAACCATCATTTTTGCCCAAAGGCTCATCAAGAATAATCCCTATCCATTCACCAGGCGCAAACAAAGTTGATCCAATAAATGCAATACTTCCTATTTTTTCACCAATCTGACATCGATCACTAATTTCCCAATTACCCACATGGCTGACTGCAGATATTAAAGAATCTTTGCCTAAAAACAAGACATGTATTTAAACCAATTCAAGAAAACATGCATTAATACCAATTTCGTCAAAAGCCGTAGAAAGTAGTTTGAAACATGACACTGGTACATCTGCATAACTTATTCGAGAAATACTGCATCTGAAGAAGAAATGCTTATTTCTCAATTGATCAATTACTCGTAACTAATAAGAAGAAATTATGTTTAGTGCATTTGACTTCGCAAATATTTCCAACTCAAAAGCGATAACTGAACACACATATTATAATTTGGACAACTTCACACTTTCATTAAAACTATAAATAATTTTCTTTGCACCCTCCATGAAATCTTAATCATGATCATTCAACAACTCACCAAAAAAATTAATATTATAAGATGAACAAAAACGAACTGGTAAAACGGATCAGATTAGTAGAACGTGATTCCTCCATTTAATAACTGCGCACCTTATTGAACGCCGAAAAATCCTATCGATATCTGAATAATTTCAAAAATCAAAACACTCATTTCTTTATTCCTTAAACAAAACTGAGCACATTAAGCAGCACGTAGAAACTTGACATGATTATAAAAGTTTTCATTAAATGTGACCTGAAATGATAATCTAAGCAAAAAAGTGCAGTAGTTAAAGATTCAAAGTGTTTTCATAAGTGGATGAAAAATTTATGCAGACAGAATTTCTGAGGAGGAAATTACTCAACCAACATCAGCCGCATCTTCAATAAACTTCCCCCTCCACTTTTTCGCTCTCTAAACTTATACTACCAATATTCTACATTACTAACCCCATATTCCAACCATTATATTACTCATTATAATCCTCACTGCTACATCAGTCATCCAACACAATTGCACAACGCAACCATACTCAATAGACGGGAAATCAAAAATTAAGTCAAGTCTTTAGAATTTCATACGGTGCTTTGTTAAATAATGTAGCAGTTAAGGCTTTTCATCCATTTGGTAGTCTCTTACTTACATTTTCTGTCTATATATTTTGATTCTTCTTCCGACCCTCAGTTCTAGGGATTCAGTTTCATCAGTAGAGAACAAATTTATCAGAAATTGTCTTTATTTCGGTAGTTGTATGCCGTCCTTATCGTCCACGAGCATTATATTACAAACTTTCTACTTACAGCTCTATTTCTTATTTAATACAAATTCACTCTAACTGTAATCGAATCCTTTTTATTCTTCATCATAATTGTGTCTTTTACAACTGCTAGCTTATGAACATTTCTAAAATTCATTTGTGCATTTGCGGTTCGAAGGGAAATGTGACTAGTAAATTTTAGTTTTAGGTGTTTGGCCTGTTGTTCGATAGAAGTAGTAAAATGCAAAGTAGAATATCATGCATTACTTGATTACTAACAGTGAATCTTACGTGTACTTCGACTGTGAATGTAATAGGAGATCTGTCTCACTAAATAAATAATAGTTTGCAAAGTTTGATAATGAAAGAAACGTTGGATTTGTACGTTGAAGCATCACAACCAACTCGTCTTGATCGAGTAAATTTAATAATCCTATTGATGCAAGCACTAGACAGATAATTTAAATTTAGGTAGTAGATTATCTGCAAGACATATCTAATTCCCAACAACAAGAGATTGTCGTCTTATTATAAAAATTCTTTTAATCTTTTTAATCTTTTACATATTTTCATTATTTATTTATTTTTCCAGTATTAATCTTTTTCCTTTTCAAGTTTTCAGCTTTATAGTTATCTCTCCACAAACCCTTATTTTGGAGCGGGTGCCGGTCTTGCAGGACTTGGAATTTTCGTATCATTTGCTCGGAAGCTAGCAATTGTATCAAGCACACTTTTCAGAAGGCGTTTTTTAATATCTATGCAAATCAGTAATGAGGATCCGTAAGTTTATCTGTTATCATATGCAAGGCTGTAGGTGAATTTTGCTGTAATATTTGATTGTATCTCGTCCACAGCATTTGTGTTTTTCATTAGCATTAGCGGCAGTGATTCTTTTTTTGTATCAACCATTGTAGCAGAATTATATTAGTTATCAGTTTATATTCTGTTAATTTGGTATTTTAATTCATAGTAAAATTTAGAGCGTATCCCTGGCTGCTGAAATACATTAATCGGCATAGTTTAAGTCAAGCCCGACAAATTTCAGTAAATACGTTTATTACTCAAGCGGAAAGTGGCCGTACTGTGACGAATTTAACATATTTACCTGGACATGGAATGCATTATTTTACTTATAATTATCGATGGATACAGGTATCACATAACACGTTATGTATTAACATGATCAATATTCATTTTATTTTCATCCTCATCGTTTGTTTGTAGATATAATTTATTCTCATGTTTTCAGGTGGAAAGGCAACGAGAAAAACAAGTCATACAAAAAGGAAATTATCGTACACCATTTGAAACTGTGACATTAACCACATTAGGTTTGTCGTCTGTTCTTATCATCACTTCTTTTTAGTATTGTATTTGAACTTATTGCAGGTACTGATATGCGTTTTTTGACAAATTTGCTCGATAAGGCGGTCACAGAAGCTTTGGAGCATGTAAGTTTTTGAGAAAATTTTTTGACAAACTAACTTGATCGTCACATCTTAATTTTTTGATGCAATATAATAATAGCTTTTAATTTTAGTTAGTGAAGTCTTAACATTACTATTTTTTCGGTAGAGACGGGGCTTGTTATATATAGAGCTGTAGGACCAGAATGGCGTCGTTTTGGTACACCTATGCGAAAACGTCCTTTAGCATCAGTTATATTAGAAAATGGGATTTCGAAGTCAATTGTAAATGACTTTCAAGAATTTTGTTCCTCTTGCAAATGGTACTGTGTTTTGAGTGATTCGAAAGAGTTTTATGACTTTTTCATCTGAACGTTATGAGAATTAATTTTCATTACAGGTACACTGAGCGTGGGATTCCTTACCGTCGTGGATATTTATTTTACGGACCACCAGGGTCTGGAAAAAGCAGTTTTATTGCAGCCTTAGCAAGCCATTTTGGTTACAGTGTATGCATGTTATCACTTAGTGAACGAACTCTCGATGATGACCGTCTAAATCATCTTCTGAATACTCCCCCTGCTTACGTGAGTCTTCATTTTATATTTTTATTACAGAAATTTTTTTTTGAATTTATTAATCTAGTAATGCAGAGTGTAGTAGTGCTGGAAGATATCGATGCCGCTTTTATTTCTCGAGAAGATCCAGTGCAGTCTTCTAAGGCTTATGAAGGCTTAACAAGGTATTTTGTACTTTTTTCTAAATATTTATCTATTAAATTGCAGAAATTTTTAATATTTCTTTGAAAGGTTCTAGCGCTTGAATGTAAAGCATAAATTCTTAAAAAGAAAAAATGTGGAGGTACATATTATACATTGTAGAGTGACATTATCGGGTTTACTGAATGCCATCGATGGTGTTGCTAGCGCTGATGAACGAATACTTTTTATGACAACTAATCATATTGATCGTCTTGATCCAGCTTTAATACGTCCAGGCCGTGTAGATGTGAAACAGTATTTTGGTTATTGTACTGAGAAAATGTTTTCTGAGGTACTTTTATTTGAAATTTTCACGAATATTTCTGTGCAAAAACTAAACTGCGTATTATGAATTACTCATGTGTGGACATTGTTCAGTATATCTGTCACATATGCTTTCATTTTGCAGCTGCTCTTGTATTTCACTAAAAGAAAAATTATTTTCAAATGAAAGATATCAGCTTGACTTGATAATCAATTTAATTTTTATGTTTCAGTATTTTACTTAGCCATAAATTGTAAAATTGATACATTCTAAGTGGTAAAAATCTGCTTCGATTTTTATATAATAAAGCATATGAATTTTTTAAATGCATTGTAAAAAATTTTTTACAGATGTTCAAGCATTTTTATGGCCCTGAGATCTCGGAGGAAATGGCTTTAAGATTTGGAAAAGCTGCAAAATCTCTTAATACAGAAATAAGTCCAGCACAAGTCCAAGGATATTTATTATTACGTAAAGAAAGTCCTCAAGCTGCTATGGATGATATAACGACAATAACTTGTTTTAATTAATGATAGAAGATCTATATTCCACATTAGTTTATAAAAATGAATTGCAGCAATTTATCAATGCAAGTCCAGTTTCGTTAATGACATTAGCCCATCTTCATTCGTTACGTTTCTCCATAATCCAATTTCTTTAACGAATGTTCTTTCTGAAAAAAAAATGAATGAATTGACCTTCATGCATTCATGTTTTATTGGCTGACACTTTCTTTTTATTTCAAAGAATACTCATGTGTAACTATTACTGATTTAACCCTATTGTTATTGATGTAAGAACTAAAATGAAACTCAGTATTCATGTCAATAATTTTGCTTCATAAATGGTTGCAGCCAGAGAGAACTAAGTATTCGTATTTTTATCACCGCTCGGATTATATATTTGAACACTGATGTTTAAATTAACTTCATTACAGTATTGAAAGTGGTTTAGTATCTAATAATGAACAAGTCTCAATGCAGAATATCTAAAGAGTTTGGAAACGGTTTGTTGCTTCAACCCATAGGCTATGTTGTCTTTCTGTACAGTCATGTATTTTTTAAAGATTTTTTGCCATTAGAAAGTTTATTTAGACAAACAGGGTGTTACCTGATTGGATTTGATATTTCCTCAAAGGAAGACGGATTGTGAATGGAAGCATTTGACTGTGGGCAGTTGCTGTTACCTTCAAATGTAATAATTTTGTATTTCAAGTTTGTAGTTTTTGGAAATAATTTATGAAACTTTTGGAGTTAGTTTAAGAAAACTGAAATAATTTCTGAATATAAATATGGCAAATATAGTACCAAGGAAAAAACAGTAGCGTACAATAACGTAGACTTAAAAACTATCAGCAGCATGTCTTTGAATATTAGGCATCTGGATTGATGGGAGTTGGCTGAGGGTTCTGAAGGTATATACATTTTCGGGATCTAGTAGTTGACTGGAAGTAGATAAGTGTCGCTTTCGTCCTCCTAATCACTATTTCGGTGGTAGTGTTTGGGTGTTTGACCGATATGTGAGTTCTACTACTAAGAATGAGACGTAAAATAGCATAGTAGGACGCTCTAGGCCGCGTTTTACTTCAAGGGCGGGAATTATAAACTATGTGTGACAGTTAATTGATGATATTGATGTATGGTAGAAGCTGTTGTTTCGTGCGAGTTTAGGCTGATTTGGAAGATATGTAGTAGTTTTGGACTGTTTTGACGTAGCAGGTTTTTTTGTCAACTTTCATTGTTTATTAGGTTGTTATTTAACAAAAACTTATCCTGAATAAAAAATCAGGGCAGCATTGTGAGTCAACATAGTACCATGAGTACTATTATTGAATGCCAAGATTTTATAGCAATTTTAATCGTTATTTAGGCTATAAACTCTTAAATTACTTTGATAACTAGATTGAGTTTTGTTATATGTCTTAATTTCGAAATTTCAGCGGTTAGTTTTAATTAGTTCTATCGAAAATATTCAAATTTTGAGTTAAGTAACGTGACATATTAAGAATGTGATGGGATTGGTACAAGCGTTATGGAAGTTTTAGATAGCATCCAAATTTCAAAAAAACCTTTTTTTTTCCGCTCATAATACAGAAACAGAGTACTGTACATAACGTTTTATCATTTACATTATCTTATATTTTGTAACATCCCACACTGAAATATCTCACTCAGAAATATTAATTGTCGTGAAATTATGTTCACTCATAATAATGACCATAATTCCTTTCCAAGACAAATTTTTGTTGAAGGGAATAAGCAGGTTCGGAATTTCGTGTTTGTTCACAGTGCTGCCTTATATTTAATGATTATATTTAACAGAACTGCTTACAAGAATTTTCTTATTTAAATAACGCTTAAGCAAAAATTGATAGAAAGTTTGAAAGTCACAATAAAAAGAATTTACTAATTAGTATTTAACACTGGATTATGATTCATTTTTGTTTTTACAACAAATTTTTCAGCAAGCGTTAATTTGAGGTGACGATGTTTTTAAACTGCTTCATTTTTTTGCTTTTCGATCAAAATATATCTTATTGTTTTCAAAGTTTTTAAGATTTATAGTACTTAGAACGAAAATATGGCTGAACAATTGGGGGACGAGAATGTTGCGTCAAAAAAACTGAAAGAACAGTTGGAACAAATCAAGGAAAAAGCTGGTAGTCACAGTGAGGTTGATTTTATCATTCATATGTCAATACTTGATTTTAAGGTAAATAATTTTGGATATTACGTTTAGATTTATCGGATTTATAGTATGATTTGACCGTTGCCAAAATCTGCCGTAGTTTGGTTCGTAATCAAGTATTGTATTTTTTGAAATTTTTTACATAACAAACGTTGGAAAGAATTGCTCTTATGTTTTGGAGGACAATTCCGAATTTGAATATTTTCATAACTTGTTAACATAAATGTAGAGTTGATTAATTTTTGTGTTTCTCAAAAAATTGTCGCATGCATCATTACTGGAGTTGTTTAGGAAAAAAATCGAGAATCATTTGATATTGAAATTGAAACGGAATTTTCATTACCGTGCTCATTAACAACATACAGCTCTGAGAAATGTGATATGGAATTTTGGCTTTTGGTGACTAAAAAATTATCTCAACAAGTTGATAAATTGCGTGCTGATAATGTTCAAGTTCGTAAATTATAAATAGAATTTTGTGATACGTAAATTTTTTTATCTCTTCCAGTGAGATTTTTCCATACGTTAATTTTGCAAAGTTTAATACATACATGTAAATATCTATAAGCAATTAAATGAAATATAAGATATAATTCTATACAAAATACTGACAATTGTCGCGATTTTTAAGCTAATAAAATTATTAGATATAAGATAGCCTGTTGTTTCCATCTTCAATTTAAAAAAAATTACATATCAAACTTACGATCTTGGAAAATTTTTGTATTATTTCATCCAGATAAACGTATAAATTATATAACACATTTACTTTTCATTAAATTTTTAATTATATATAAAAATACTGATATAAACTGATATAAAATGATGAACGGATAAACAGAGAAAATGGAATCACATGTTTCCATATTATTATTCTGATTATTTTTAGTTGGAAAACTCAATAAATGAGGCCAAAACCCGAATCCAAGAACTGGAAAACATGAACAGTAGTCTCCTAGAGAAAGTACAAAATGTGTGCAGTGATGACGACGAGTTAATTTCCATCCTATAATTTTTGTGATATTTAATTTTTTTTAGTGTACTGTATTCTTCATAGCTTTGTTGGAACCAGTGATTGCTTATATATGTGTCATTGGAATTTTCTGACTTATATATGTTCCATTGTAATTTTTTGAAATATTTGAATCATAGCTCTTTAGTTCTCTTATTGTCTTAGGAGTGAGGTGTGAGTTGTGATTAAGTGTACATAACATTAAAAAGGGTCTTGACAGCATTACGATTAAGACCTTTCATAGTTGCGAGCAGCTATCACCAAATTGTATAACATCTTTGTGCTATTTAACAGTGTTTAAAAAGATGATTGCTGACAATCGCTTCTAAACTTTAGTTTCAAGCCATCAGCCTTTAATTTTTATAACAAATTTTAAAAGTAGTGCTGAGTAACTTTCGAAATTTTGGAATTCGTTATGCATTGCAATTGTTTGTCTTGGAACTGTTTTGCGTTAATAAATTTTTAGTGCTACGCTTTGCAGTTGGTTATTTTCTTGATAGCTGAAATATCATTTTTCATATCGTTGATTTAACTGTTGCACCGGGTTTGTACTTTCTTTCTACCTTAATCTGTTAAAAATTGACAGGTAGTGTATTGTTTCGTATTTAAGTATGTAGATTTCTCTTACTAATACCAAGCTAGCATGAGATGAGATGAACGAGGTATTTTTCTTTTTATCTGACGCAGTATATTCAATTTTCTTGAAATGCGGGTCATTAAGTCTAATGTGTAACATCTTTAGATGTTTACTTTTTCATTATTTTTTCTGTTTCAATTAATTTGAGTAATTAGAGTTACTGAGCAATTCAGAATGACTTCTCGTGGAGCACTTTGCCAGGTGCAGAATGTACCGGTGCTTGCAATACGAAAAGCTGACAATTTTGAAGTTTCGAAAGCAACTACTAGTATTGTTAAGGTAAGATTTCATCAACTGTTCATTTCTTGTAAATCAAAGGAGAAACGCAAAACAAAACTGCAATGTGGTTGTTATGGCTAAAGGCAAAACTGTATTTAGGATGAGGAGGAAAGCAAATCGAAGGTTATGGATAAAGAAGCTGCAGTAAAAGGTAAGGAAAGTATTGATGAAGTGAAACTGTCGATAGCGAAAGTCGTGCATGAATCACCCAAGACAGTTGAGGTTTCGCTTATTTCATTCAGTTACAAAAACATCTGTAACTTTTTTGTTTTTGTGGACAAATCTAGTTTTTAACTTGTCATGTATGTTGGTTCTGCACGAACCTGTCTTAACTTCAAATCTTTTATAACTGAAGCCAATGCAACTCTTTTTATAGAGTTTTTTTTTGCTAACTTGGAACATATTTTTTATTTTTACATTTCTTTTAATTTAGTATTACGGAAACCTGAATTAAGCAGCAAAAAAATTGTACAGCATCGAAAATCTAAAAACTAAGGCAAATATTTTACTCAGTAAACTACTACTAAATATATTTTTGGGATTTCTCGGTGGTTTTTCTCTATTTATGATAATTTCAATAATTATTCATTTATTTGTAAACAAAAAGAAGAGAAAAACAATAACCCTGCTTCGGAACATTGTAATTCTAAGTAAAATGAAAGACTGTTTTGTTTCAGATTGGAGTCCAAACGGATGTTACAGTGAGTGAAAAGTTGCCAAAATTGACAGCGGAAGAATTAAGGTCGCCGGAAGCAAGCGCAAACTATTGGCGTCGACTAGCGGAACGGCTGTATATCGATCTCAAACAGAAAACAAAAATAAATTTCGCGGTTTGTTTGTGATATATTGATTTATTTAAGGCTTCGTAAGAATTTTTAATGGAAGTTGATGTTGAATAACTTTTCACTTATTACAAATTTCTGAACACTGTTTATTAAGTGTTATGAAGAGTGTTCAAATTGTCCCGTTTTCTGAAGTCAGTTTGACAGTTTGAATATTTGTAGACAATAAAAAATTTCTGTGATTGTGACTGTAGATTAAACAATATGTGTTCTATCATAACGGTAATGCCTCATATATTACAGCTCTCAGTCAGATGTGCCAGTTTACTTGAGGTAGTCATAGAAAAAGAAGAAGACTATTTGATGCTGAAGAGTTATGCAGAGAGATGCAGTATTGATATAAATGGATATGGCAGTGGTCATAATGAATCAGACAGCAATGATTATATAATACCATATTAAATTTTTATCAAGTTGAGGAAAATGATATTAATTTTGTCAAAAACAAAAATTAAAGATAAAGAGTGTTATGAAGTTCCACTGGACAAGTTTGTTTGATACAATTTTCTTTGATTTTTTATCATTGAATGCTGTTTTCTATTTATTTTTAAGAAATTTTTTGTCTTTAAGCAAAAAACATTTTTCAGTTTTGTATTTTGCTTGATTTTTATCATTATATTTCGCATATTGATGAGTTATATTTTAGAATTGATTGATTTTTATTCCGGAATAACTGGTATAGTTTCCTCTGGAAGGAGAAAGTCAAAGAAGAGCATAGTTAATTAAGATATCACTTATGAATCTTAAATTATTCCGTTTTTATGGAATTCAGTATTAACTGTCAACTTTTCATGTTTTTATATGCTGTTTTCAATCGACATATAAATTGCTGTTACTGCAAAAACCGACATCATATGTTAAGAATTAATCAACTGAAAACAATGAATCTGCTGTTAAATTCTTTCAGAAAAATGTCCTGATTTTGTCTTTCTAGATTTTTTTACATTTTGTTTTATTCTATTTTTTGCTGAACTAAGCGTATATTGTTGCTTTGAATTATGCAAACTTTCTAGTTTAGCATCACTTCTGTTTTATCCTTGATCCGTTAAAAAGAAGAAAACTTACTGAAAAATCTGGTTATTACTGTTTATAAGAGCAACTGGTTCATTGAGTGATTTTGCAGTTTATTGGAATAAAAATTTCAATCTGTAAACTTTGGTTTGTTCATTTTTTCAAGCTTGTGCAGAACACTTACTCTGTCTTCCTCTGCTTTTTAAAAAGTATACTTGTTCCGTGGCATCAGACTTTTTTTCATTTGTGCGAATACATTCAGTAAAAACTGAGATATTTTATACTTTTGCTTGCTGAAATTTCGAAAAGTTTTATTTTGCATTCTTTCGAGATATTTAAAATTTTAGTATTAATAATTCCTGTTCGTCATTATTCAAGTATGAAGTTCCGACTCATGGTTTTATATTATTTTTAATTTCACTTGTGTTAATTTAGAAGTGCAAATTGTTCTGATCTTACTTATATAGAAGTGCAAGATTACTCGTGATGTTTATTTGGAACTGCAAGAGAATGCAGTTACTGCTTCGCATTTTCTTTTTCTTCTATTTTACAACGAACTGTCTGAATGAAAGTTGAAGTAATAATATTACTTAGTGGTTTCATATGTATGTTGCGTAATTTTTACGTGTGGTAAGAGAATGATTTCCATCGATGTTTAAGAAGCAGTGTAAGAAGAAGATGGCAACCATAAAAGTAGTAGAATGGTGATTGAAGAAAGTATTCAGCATAATTTTTGAACTGAGTATGAGAGAAGTGGTCAATTGCCTAGTACCATATGTATCATCCCATTAATTAATTAATATTTCAAAAGGATTGATGGATGCATGCAGTTGTTGATATGGTTTCGTTGTTCAGATAGCGTGTGAGCAAGCAGACGGATACATTCGCATGGATGGACGTTAACTCTGGGTGACACCTGTCGTAGTTCACATTGTTCATGGAACAAACAATCAACGCAACTATCTCCAGCTATTGCTACTACTACTCTACTACTTAATAATAATACATCTTTTCTACCATGCATAATATTTCATGGATCATCGCATTCCAATTTGTTACATCCTTTTTTTGGGCATTTACTCATTGCCAATATTTTTAGCGAGTGACATGGATCACTTATACTTTTGTCAATAATTGATTTTCAAGCGGCAGTAGCATCTGTGGTTTCTAATTCAAATAATGTAGTCAAGTTTTTGGCAATGATTACTTTTACGGTATAATTTAGCAATCATGCAAAAAATATCCTGACTGTAGGAAAATCTTTTAAATGACGTGCATCACTCAAGTTGTAGCAATATTTATGGATATAATTTCATGTGTATCAAGTTCTTCATTATGCAACGAAGAAAGCGTCCAAAATAGTTCACTGTCTTTCTTTAAATTAGAAGCTAGTATCTTCCTTGCAATTTCATCTATTTTTCAACGCAAAAAACTATATATATACATATACATATACATATACATATATATTGAAGAAAACATAGTAGGGCGATGTGGAGGTTAGTTTTCGTCTTCGCTTTATTGATCCTGGCGCTGGACCGCGTTCCGGCACTCTGGCTGTACTCATCCCGCGCTCAGATTTATATCTACATATAGTAATATATTTGTGAAGACATTAAATATTTTAGATTAGTTATGAACGCAGCTCTTAGAAATACCAGTTTATGTTGGAATAAATCAACAAATAAGCAATTATAAAAAAAGAATTGGTACTGAGGTTATCTTGAAGGATTAAGGTTGAGATCACGGATAATGATTGCTTGAAATGATTCTTGCAGTTGTAACTCAGTTGGTACTTTCAACGCTTTTGCTCCGAAATCACTCTAAAGTGATAACTAAACAATAGTGGTATCTTTATGAATGCTCTCTAAAGCTAAACGGAAGTTATGACCTTTACTTGCTCCCTGCGTGAGTAAAAAAAGAAATAATATGAAATGCTTGCAGAAGAAATCAAGAGCAACTGCAGTATGTCAACAAACTACCCTCTCTGTAATTGCTTGTTTGGTGTACAGATTTAGACAGGTAAAGTTGCGGTTGCCTTAAAGAATTAGCATTCAGACCACGGGCAATTAATTGCATTAAGCTATCAGGCAAGCGATTATCTCTCAAAGACACCTGATATTTCCTCGATAATCCTGATGTTTATGCTTTTCCGCTAACACCTGCAACTTAACTCTCGACTATTGCAATTAATTCAAGTCAAATATTGAGAAACACCATCTAAAATTAATTTACTAGCATTTGCAAACTTGGATTTTATTTATACAATCTCGAAAATTTCCTTCTCGTGCCATACCACTATTATTATCATTATTTACAATTATTATTATTGTTATTATTATCATTATTATTATTGTTAAGTTGTAGTATTAATTATTTATTATTGTTAATTATTATTATGACTTTGTATTTTTCATAAATAAAAGTAGTCACTGTAATAATTTTAACATTAAGATCAAGACAAGAAGGTTTACAAACACCAGTTGTTGGTACTTTAATATCATCTTTTATTCAAAGTGATTGATAGAAGCAATCAACAGTAATGGTACTGATGACGTAATAAGATCGGAAATTCCAAATACTGCTTGCTAAAAGTTTAACGATTACAGTTGTGATGTATTTCAGTGTAAGCAATAAACTGTATAAATTGAAAGTAATGAAAGTCAAGCTATTTATTGTTAGTTAATTGTTGATCAAAAACAGTAATTGTAGGCAAAACAAAAGTGTGCATGTATATATATGTTATCAGTTCTATTAGGATATTTTGAATGAAATGACTGCAAGGGTTGATATTTTGAAAGAAAAGAGTCATCGGGTCAAAAATTACATCTATTGAAGCATAAAATAATCGCAAGCAATTAATATTGTTGTCATTATTATTATCGATTACTTATGTTAATTACTTTAACTAATTTTTGCAATTTTAGGCGTAAGTACTGAAGTCAGTTGTGATTTATTGTTGAGATGGTGGAAAGGTCAAAAGTATCGACCTATCTATGCTCATATCTGTTGAAGATTTTCTCAGTGATTGCAATTGCTCTTTAATGATTTGCATTATTTTGTACTAAAGGCTTCCTCTGAAAATGAATTGCAGAGAATTGCATTTTTGAAAATTGCAGAAATGAACTATAAAATTTACTACCACATATCAGCGTTATAAATAATAAACGGATGTAAAATGAATGGCAGAACATGGAAGAGAACAAGGATTCATCCCAGTGGGATTTGACATAGACATCCTTTCAGTAATTCTTTCTCTTCATCATGGTCATCATTTTATAATACTACAATAATAATAATGATGATAATAATAGTAGTAATAATGATAATAATGCCAATTAATCATGAGATTCTTTCTGACAAGCACCGCATCATTTTCTATTATTTCTACCGTAATTTCTCCAAGGATTTAATCATTTTTTTTTCGTTTGAACAGTAAAAATGCCGACATCAAGTTAAATTCAACATATTTAGTGTCAGCAGTTCAGAGGTTGAATTATCTGAAGCTTAATCTATCTTTTATAGAAATAAAAAAGGTCAAGTGCCACAAACATGAAAAATTATCTCAAAAAATTTGATGACATATTTTTTCATTTGTTCGATTAGGAAATGAAGAAATTATCATTAAGTTGCAGTGGTATTATTTGTTCTATCACATAACTTATGACATTTTAGATAGAGAAATAAACGATGACGTCATAAAATCATAATTTGCGTAATGAAATAATAAAATCTGTATTTATTTGATTGTATATTCATAGTTACTTAAATATTAAACTATTATAACTAGCTAAGAGAGTATGGTATTTCACTCTTGCAGATTACTTGAATTTTTGATAAAGTAATTTAAGAAAGTTATTTCGGTAACTATTCGAGTGTTTCAGTTGCAAATAAGTTGACTTGTGTTTAGAAAACAATTTATTATTCTTATCTTGAGTCGAAAACTCGATTTCTGATTAACAAGCAGTTGGAAAGCTTCTTTCATTCTGATCAAACAATGATCTATCCTTGCCTGAACTTAGTACTTTCTTTTGATGGAAGGGATCAGCTTAAAAAAACCATCACATTTGAGGAATGACAACTGAAAGTTTATTATTTTGCTTATAAAAGCTTTGAAAATAAAAAGTTAAGTAAGCAAGCAGATAGGTAAGTAAGTGAGCAAATAACTAACTAACTAAATAACTAAATAAATAAATAAATAAATAAATAAATAAATGAGTATCATCACGAAAGCTTTAAATTGCAATTATTTTGTGGCTGAGAATGCGCGCATAGTAATTTTTGTTCAGATATGCTACATTTGCTCTCTAAAATATAAATAGAAATTGTCAATCTGGAGATGAGAAAGGTTGAGATTATATATGCAAAGAAGATAATGCAAAGCTTAAACGCTTGGCAAGATGCTTGGCTGCCTGAGGCAAGAAAGTTCCAGGCTCTTGGCCAAGTTCTCATCTCGAGTCCCAGGCTGCTTTCAGTCTTGCCTTCTTTCCTTTCACTTACCGTAATTAATGAATTTGATATCGCAGGATGAAAATGAATTGAATGAAGCAGCAGCACATTTTCAATTTGATATCATTCGCATTTGGACAAATGTGGAATGGTTCATTTTTCTCGTCAACAATCTTCCATTCATAAAATTTCTGTTATTTTTATTGCAATTTTTTTGAACTTTTTTATTATTTTTAATAAAATTTTCACTCTAACACTTAATTTATTCTTTTTATGCATAAATTTTTTATCCTCAAAATTAAATTGATAGCTAATGATTGGCTTTTTCAACTAGTTGATGTCAGCTTTATTCTTGCGCATGAAGTTTTGCGCAAGAATTCAGAAACTAATTGATTGTTGATTTAATAAATACAACCATCAATTATATAAGCGAATAAATACATTCAAAATTATTAATTATACTTCATAAAAAATAAAATATGTGTATTATGTAAAAATCATTTCCGTTAATATGATTATTGTATCACCAGTGGTACTACTATACAGTTACTGTACATTGAAGTTGATGATACGACTTTCTGAAGTTGAAGTATTTTATAAAAATCAAATGAATAAAATAAGATGATCTGAGTCAAACCTTATATTAAAAATGCATCTGAAGCAAGTAAAGAGTCATAGGTCATGGGTCATGTTACATTATATTATTAATACGTTTTGTATGACAAATTTTCTCAACTATTAGAAATGCTTCATTTGGTTTTGATTTGAATTTCTGCGTGCAATCTTTGAACTCGCTAATTTTTATCTGTTCTCGTCAAGCAGTGATCAATGACATTTACTTTTATCTCATTATGTATTCAAAGTCATTGGATTTCAAATTAATTGAAAAATAAGGTAAGTGAATGACGATGGACTTGGCAACAAGCATGGATTAAAAAAAATTAAGAATTTAAACGCAACATTGTTCCGTCAAACTCTTGCTACATTTATTCAAAAAGGCTATGCAGAAGGTCAAATGTTAAAGTAGGGCCATTTTCTGTAGACATCGCAAATTATAAACAACTAGTATTACAATTGTGTACTTAATTTTAGCTATAAAATGTTTCTTCAACACATCTGCTAGCACATATTTGGATGATGAATTCAAAAATACCTTTTAAATGAACAGTTTAATAGTAGCAATATAGCAATGATATTAGCAGTTGCGAAAATAATGCCAACGCATACATCTGATACATTGCGATTATTTTCACGACTGTTATCATCATCGCTGCTACATTACTGCTATTAAAGTGCTTATTTTGTCATTGCAGTATAAGCTTTTATTAACGATGAAAAGAGTTAATTTAGAAACATGAATAAATAATTTACGCCAAGACGCAACATTTTCATCAGTCTGAGAACCAAACAAGAATCAGACAGCAGTAGATAGTTAGCAAGTATATCACACAGCCAGTGAAGAATTCGAAGTGTTATTTTTACTCATATAAATGTTTCTGAGTTGCTTTATGGCTTATATTTATGCAAATAATCCTAGCAGCGGAATTATTAGCAAGCTTAAAATTTGGCGATTTCAGAACTTTTTCAAGGAAAGCTTTCGAAAGTGACAGATGCTTTCATGTTTTAGCAACTATCATATTGTGATTCTCAAATAGTAACATTTTTACTTGAATAATTCGAAAACTGTCTTTTAGAGTTCAAAAGTCAGCTTATAAAAAAGAAATTGTTTGCAAAAAAAGTAATTGTTTATTTGCGGAAGAAAACATGCGTTTATTGAATTACTATAGAAAGTGTTAAAGTGCACCTGACTTAAGAATAGCTTACGCAACACCAGATGTCATTAATTTATGTCTATTACAAGGAAGTTAACTGATACTTTTGGTCTGAAGGTCATTGAAAGGTTACACTACTGTTGACCTGAAATAAATACCGCCAAAATGATATTTCTTTGATTAAAAGAATAATCATATAAATGATTGATTACTTTATTTGTAAGAATTATGTGCTTAGTACAGTTAATTTCTATTCATTCATCACGATCCTTTATAAGAATGTGGTTGAATTCTTCGTTACATTCTCATAAATCAGATTAGCTTTACATTAATTCAGTCTATTAGGTCAGATTTCAGAAATGTGAAAGCAAGAGTAGGAAATGAAAATATTGATATGAATATTAAGTTATTCAAATTATCGCTTGCTAAAAATATTTTTGAACAAACTCAAACGATACACCAAATGGTAATTAAAAAATTTGGGATGAAAAAAGAGGTTTCGAGATGATTTTATGTCCTTTTGACCCAATAGATCCATAAAAAATCTTAAAATCTGACCAAGAAAACTATTGAGAAAATTTTTCCATATTATCAAATTTGGTTTCTGAGTCAACTTTGCTTCTGAGAACTCGATCGAAATTGAAAGTAAGAAAGTGAGAATACGAATCAATGCCCAATTTCCAACCTAATTTTCAAATTAATTGTTTTCGAAACGAATAAGTCATCCTCGAGTGAAGTTGACCCCTCATCCTCAAGTTTTCCTTGTACAACTTTCAGAAAATTTAGTAAGAAAAGTCTGAAATTCGAACTAAAAAGTGAAAAATGAATGCAATGTGTTTTGATAGTATATTGAGAAAACGTACAATTTATTTCGGACTTTCTATCAACTTGAAATCTCATACGACGGGATCGTTCTCTACAGAATCAAGTCTGAGCAAAGGACTGAAGAGATAGAAGTCTTGCGAAAGCTGAAATCTTTCAGAAGACAATTTTAGTTATTTTTACTTGCTTTCTGAAATAACTTTTCTTCCATTTCAAGCAACAAAAAAGCTGGAAAATTTTTCAAAATGGTTAACCAATGTATGGCTTTTCTAGAAAAAGAAAGAAAGTAAGAATTCGATTGAAAACAGGAATTAACACAAACTTTTTCAGCCTAAAATTATTTTTCACTATTGACCAATGAAAGTGAAAATTGGAGGCGGTGCTTAACTATTTGCTGAATCGATGGATTTTCAGGAGGATACGGTAATGAGAAGGACACTTTTCCATGATGTCGAGAAAACTAAAAAGCTTCTCGGTTGACGCTCCAACGTCTATCGACCAATGTGAAACGCGTCACTTCTTTCAAGCAGGTGTTATATTTCTCCCTCCACCTCCTCATACTTCCCGTTTAAGTTTAATATATTTCGATTATTGGAACTGTATTACTACCCACATTATCAGCTTTATTTTCTATCACATACTGTTCAGTCTTATTACATTATATCGAATTTTCGATTAGCTAAACTCAAATTTATGCATATTTGTGTTATCCAGAATTAAACGCGGAAAAAATTAAGGGATGCAATCACCACAGCGATTATATCCCGGACTGAATACGATTACATCAGCTGCTACTGTAAGTCGTTATTCACCTATCGAAACTGGAGCTACAGCAACTGCTGCTGCAGCTGCATATCGTACCAGAATGCCTAGTGTGGGTATTTATCAGTTTACGATTCTCATTAATACCAATTTTCATATGTTTCAAATAGATACCATTTTTTAAGCCTCTTTACATTTATCGACGTAAGAATGAATCTAAAGAAAGAATATTAAACTAAAATTTCACACTATATGTTAACAATGATAATATTACTGTTGTTATTTACAATGATAGCAGTAATAACAGCAATGAGATAAGAAGATAAGTAAAATTTACATGACAAATTACAAAATTTTCTGACAATTTAAAGCAGTCCAAAAGAAACCAACCAGCAAGAAGGATATATTTATTCATTAATGAGACCATTTGGAACAAGTTCACCAGATCAATCAAGTCTTTTTCAAGCATATCAAATATAAATATGGCATTCTAAAATATCTATTTATTTATTCCCCAAGCTTGTTTACATTTGTTTAACTATTCATCATTTTCCAAGTTTTATTACTAACACTATTGCTGCCAAGCATAGACGTCACAATTAGACATAATCAGCAGAAATATCAGCCTGATAACTATTATTACTGTTGCTAGTAGTGTTATTTTCATTATTAACATTATTATCGTTACTATTAACTTACAACTGCCGTCAGCCACATTAAAATATGAAGTAGCAAAGATACAAAAATATCCTTATAATTTTATGTTATTAACTTCAAAGGAACTAATAAGGTAATGACAAATGAGCAAAACTCACACACACGTGAACTACAGCTGCGCTTATTAAAAATTGAGTAAGATATTGATAATTTATAAATGCGTTGGATTTTTTGGCTTTTTATTCATACGTAAATATTTACTTGTCTAATTTCTGATTCAAGCAATATACTATTCATTTACTACCTTTTCAAACAATTTAGAGTTGATTACTCGTATTTTGGCTCAGAATGTGTTTTAATAAGTACTAAAAAACTTTTTAAATGAGATTTTCAGTTTTTATTAGATTAGAACAAAACTTGAAAACTTAATCAAACAGATTGTAATGAGGAAAATTAGGACTAAGAGCGAAACTTAAGTAATTATCGGATTGAATAAACTGTTGAATAAGCTAAGTAGCTTAAGATTGGTTTTCAAATTGGTGCTTTGGTATGTAAAAAAAAGTTGGCTGAAAGCGCTGATTAAGTGAGATATTTCTGCTAGCATCTTTAAATGTCTTCATACCAAACTTCTGAATCAAGTCATACCAAAATATTGAACTATCCTTAAATCTAAGTAACAAATGTTAGACTAAGAAGAATCTACAGAGCTTGATCTGCTATCACTTTCAGAAGGAATTTTCCCAATTTCCACTTGAGAGTATTCGAAACTCACTAATAACTGCTTACTATACTAACAGCTTAGTTTTTGATATAAATTACCATTGAATACAAACCTTATGAAAATATAAGAATTAGGGTATTACTTTCGTTAAAAATAACTGTTTGGTTTATTCAATGGCGAAAATCTGCTAAGGAGGAAGAATTGTTTTTCTAAGCTCTAAATAAAAATTAGCGAAATATTTAAGGATTTAAATCTGAGAGAATAAAGAGAAGCAAAAATCTGAACACATCGGAATCATCGATAAATATGCGTGTGATGACTGTTTTCTTTTGGTTTGTTCAAATGATTTGGTTATTAAAAAATTTGGTTTCTAACTTATTCAGTGCGCTCATTATTTGACATTATTTGCTTCGTACTTTTTTTACTTTTACTGCTTAAGATTTTAAAGCAAATTCGCTTTTGTCACTAAGTATGACAAAATTTTTAATACGCTCAATGATTGATTTCAGTTGCAAGAAGAAAAAACAATCAAAAATTCGACTGATCTAAAAATTATACTCTTTTTATTAAATTTACTCAATAAGTTATTGAGGCAAAAACAATACACCATAAAATGCTTCAACTAATTTTAAATAAAGGGATACAAATTGTAGCTTTTTGTTGAATTTATTTGAAACATCACTTCATTTGTATTTTTGCATATGAAAATGCATATGAAAATTCCATCAACTTTGAAGTCCTTTCAGAATTTTCAAACCAATTCAATTTTTGGCACTTTTGATGATACATTATTTCAAGCAAGAGCTGCTCAAGCCGCTCTTGCTGAAATTGACGTTAAGAATGTTAATATGGCTGCAAGTGGAATGCTGCGACCCACTGATATGTTCACGTAGTGTTTTTTTTTTACTTTTAGTGCATAAATTTTAAAAAAATTTGCTTTTATTACTAAATATGACAAAATTCTTACAACTTTTAATAACCTTCGGCAAAGATTGAGCGCGAAAAAATTATAATTTGAAATATATACATATATATATATATATATATATATATAT
>UYYF01004652.1:0-36997 GCA_900618365.1 Thelazia callipaeda
TGAGAGAGATTACAAGAAACATGCTCTTATACATGAAAAAATAATATTTTTCATTAATATTTGTAATGAGTCTTAATTTAAATAAAATCCTAAGCAAATACTTACTGTTGCACCAAGAAGTAAATAAAATTCATTTAATGGCGTATCGTAATACTGATTAAGCATCATCATCAAAGGTGATAGATAAATCCAATCCCAAATTGTCAATTTACTTTTAGTCATGTGAGCCACAATTAATCTGAAAACCAATCAGTAAAACAGTTATTAGACTACTTATCTAAACTAAACTAATCTATTAATAAACACTTAAAAATCGATAAATATTAATTAAAAAGCTGTTTTCCTTACTTTCCACAACAAAAAAGTCGAAAAAGTTGATTATAACGAAGCGACAACCTCTTCTATATGAAAAAAAATTTACAATATAGCAACAAGATGATACACCAGATACAATCAAAAATTGAAGTAGCTTACCGCATTGTAACTTTCGTTGATACTGCGCCAAAAGATAAAGCGAACAATGAAATATGATCATCATAAACTGTGGTCACAGACTTGCTGTAGATCATACAAAATGGTGTTGTCATCAGCAGTAATGGTATCAATGGTGACAAAACAGAGGTATCCTAAAATATATAATTTATTTTTCTATTTAGCAGCGCTTGCATTAGCAGAGAGAAAAAAGATGTGCACATAACTTACGGCAACTGTTGATCCATTTTTTCCTACACCGCCAGTAACGACATCGACGAAATAGTTGCAAATCTGTGATGAACACACCAGTAAAGCGATAAAAAGAGCCACGTATTTTAAACTTACGCATAAGAACTGAAAACATGCAAAAAATTAGTTGAGTTTCGGACGAGGATCGAAATTTTAAACATGCGATAAGGATGGGCAAGGTTAAAAAGTGACCCGCTCAGTCCAAAAGTCAGTGCCCAACACGCATGTTACGCACAGAACAAATATAACCACCATTTGGGCTTCGGTAACATCAAATCTGCAAAAAAATATTTCAAAATTAGATAGCTCAGAATAAGAAATTATGAATAATTAATCTTGCATATCAGCAACAATCACAAAAATCAGCAAATACTGTAATTTACAAATACATCCTATTAAAGTTCCTTGAGCTTAGATTTAAATCATTTTTAAAACGATAAGAATAAAAATATCGCAGTTAAAGACCAATATTCGATTTTGAAGTCCAAAAGCAGAAAGTGATGAGAGAGACTGTGTATCTGGATTCCGTAAATGAAGTTCATCATCCAAGTAATATAACTGTGACAAATTATCTTGTTATGAGCCTTTCAGGTTTCTTTACTTAAGTTTACAAAGAACGGACTTATCTTTTGGCTATGATAAGTATATTTCAGACTACAATTTGTCATAATGATCATAACGGAAAATTAATTATTTGATCCTAAATTTAAATTTCGAATCATCTTATTCTACACTATCCACTTTGACTAAGTAGACTTACTTCGCAAATTTCAAACGTCCTGTACAATATGTACTCCAGTGTGCACAATAGAAAAGCGTAACAGATAAAACAACAACCATTAACATCATGTAACGTTCTTGTCCAATCAACATGGCATAGCAAATATTTAGAGTTACAAGTACTAAAAAAAAAGTAGTGAATGTATAGCATAAAGAATGAAACGAAAAGAAAATCAATTGGAAGGTACAAGTCAAATAAAAAATTTCTGGAAAGAAGGAAATACTTACATTTCTTCGGAGCTTGCTACCTACGCGTCCCAACAATAATTGACAATATAAGATGCGCAAAAGAATGTAGAACATATTTCAGCAAACAACAAACCTTGCGACATCGCGTCACAACCATGATCGAAGAGCTCACCAAGTGGCGAACTGGAGCCAGTACGACGGGCTTGTCTTCCATCAGTAGCGTCCAATGTCTGATATAGAAACAAGCCAATTGCTGCTTGGAAATAAGCCCAAGACGACGCCTGTTGTAACAATATATTATTTATAACGCCATGGTTTATACCAAGACTTATTAAAGGATTATTTACACTGCTTGTAATCATAGCAGCAAGTACAAAGAAACTTACAGGCATTTTTGCATCATATGAAAAAGAAGCCAGCACGGAAACTGTGGCCAGATTTATTAGAAATCCAATTACAGTTATTAAATTTGGTGCAAGCCACATAGGGTAAAATTGAACAACATAATCCCAGAAACTGTAACAAGCAGTAAAAACAATAACAGAGAGGCCAAGTAACAGAGACAGTAACAGAAACAAATAAGATACTTCATTCCAAAAAATTCTATGAATGCTATGAAACTTAAAACCAATTTAGCATTCAATTTTGCAGTACTTTCTTCAGCACTTATATGAAAAATCTACAACTTAGTTTCTTAAGATATACTGGAAATATTACAGATAACCTGTCTTTTACTGAAATGTTCTCAGTATCTATCACAAAAATACATCTCCTGCAACGATAAATTTAAGTGTAGTAACTAGAAATAAAAATGAAAAAACCATTTCATGCAGAATTCATCAAGCCAAGATGTGTCCACTGCAGAATACTTATGCTTCCGAAGACGATCCATTTGAACAACTTGAAGTTGGCAATCCCCTTCCAAATAATCATTCCATGCACTGCGAACGGACCACTTCATATATTCCATGAACCTCTAGAACTCATATATTTAACACGTTTTAAATATCGTAAACTGAAAATTTTTCTTAAAAAAATAAAAGATGAAAACTGCGTCTAACTCAAAAATAATACCAGACTTTCGAAACTGAAGAAATCTGAAATTTTGATAGAAAATCAAACTTAAGTTCAAGAATCTTTATGAATAAAATATAAATTGAGGTAACAACAATCCCGAAATAATGATCAATAAAGCTTTTTATAGAAAGGATCTACGAAAATCTTATTCATTAATGAAAATTTCTGTGAAGTGGTTAACAATTGCCTAATTGTAGGATAAAAAAAATACACCAAAAAACGAATTATCACTAAAAAAAAGTTCTCGAACATTGAACTTATTATCTCCCCTCCTTATTTCCTTCCTTCTCTTCTTTGATTCCTACTTCAGTTATTACTGCAGTTGGTCTTTGACATCTTTTCTCATGTAGCATACAGTTTCAATTGTTTTCTATTATATCTAACAAAACTCAACTTAATTACTCAACACAGCATTAAATCCTTTAATTCTTTTTTGGTCAGTATGTCTGTATTGCGATTGAAACAATGATGCCCTAGAAAGTAAAAAGTAAACACATGTCAGCACTTGAGTTTATTTCCCAGAAAGCATGCAAAGGAAAAAAGTGAAGAAAATATGCAGGCAAATAAATTCTCTTGCATGACTAGTGGTTGAATATATTTAAAAAACACACTTCAAAAAGCGAAATCTCAGTTGTCAGGAAGATGCTTCTTTCAGTTAAAAGTAAAATAACGTAAATTACATTTGCTATAAAATTTGATTAATAAGAACAAATGATACGCAATGAAAAATTTAATCAACGTCAATAACTTATTCTTGATTTATTTTCAGAAATATGCAAGTGTTTGTGTAAAAACTCTTTTTAATATAACATATCACAGATAGAATATTGTAATAATTAAATGAGTCTTACAGCACTAACTCACGTAAATAACCAAGAGGTGTTTAAAATTATGAAACATGGTGATAGGGTACAATAATTTTAGTTGACATGCATTCACATATAGTAGCGGAAAGAGGACACTATTGATTCATAACTACTGCCAATTTTACAATATCTATAACTAGTCGAAGTATCAATCAAACTACTGACGACGACAAACCATTCACTACAAATCAACTGAGAAATTTTCGAAGGAGTCAAATGCGATGTTTTTACTGCACCTTTACTGTAAGGTTTCGGAAGTCTTCAATTTTCGAGACTGGATTTAAAATTAATACACTAATCATCCTTCTTACAAAAACTATTATGCTTTTGTGATAATATCATAAATAAGGGAACATTTGCGCAAAAAATTATCAATGTTGAAGCAAGCAAAAAACTGAATTAGCAGGCAAGGTACCTCAAGACGTGCACGATAGGAGTACTTTCTCACGAAACCTTGGGAATCTCTTACACGATACCGACGTTCAAACTCACTTGACAAATATCGGGGCGTTGGCCTCACCCAACCATAATTTCGTTCTTCACCATTCACAACACCCTTAAACATAATTAAAAACCCCTAATATTAGAATATATAACTTGAAAAAAATATTGCATGGAAATTGCAACTTTTATAACTTTAAATTTATTACTAAAATATGCTTAAATATATTTTCAGCCAGAACCAAAACTACATTAAAACAGTAATATCTTAAGCTTTTCTTTAAAGTGAAATTTGATGAAATCCGAAATTCTAAATAACATCTACATTCCTCCTTATCGTCACTGTGAATTTTTAATCATCATAGTTTACAGGGTCACTTAATTACCAACATTTTTGAATTTCTTCTTTTTTGCCTGGGTCGCAGACTGCATGCATATAACATTAAAACTGGGCACTCCAAATTTTAAAAAAAGCCAGTAATTAGTCATCTTTCAAAGCAGAACATACAATTAGCTTCGCTAAAAGATAAACAAAAATACAAACAAATTAGTACATATACGTTTGAAAAAAAACAAGAAAATAAAACACCACTGAAAAGGTTAAGAGTGGTATAGTCGAGTAACCTTTCAAAATCTAAGCACTGCGCGTACAACTGGTTGTAAATTATTGGCAACTAATAAGTAAAAGTGTTGATACGCATTCGTTTTTTTCTAAAATTTACTAATAAGTTCAAGACGAAATTTTCAGATAAATATAAGAAAATGATAAATAAGCTTTTGTGGATCAATTGAAAAATCAGTAAAGCAAGCTGTTGATGCTGTGAGATTTATAATGTTTCGATACATACCAAACATATCTGGGCTACAGATGTAGAAAAATCAGAAAGCAATAAACTGTTTTTTCATTGTAAAAGGGTGGAAATAATACTACTTCTACTTCTTGCATGCAAGTGCCTCATTTATTAGCAAAATAAATGTAAACAAAAAAACCTACCCGTCGGCAAGTAACAGTAGAGCGAAGAGGAAACGACCGGCGTAACCTCTCATCATTCATAATTACGACGATCACGGAAATCTTTAATCTAAATTCATTTCTGCTTACTCCTAAATTGCAATTTTTAATCAATACGCAATTACAAGATTTGATGAGAATAAAAGAGCTTTCACATACAAGGAAATTCTGATAAAATGCATAATACTGCAATTAATGCATTACATCTTAGCAATAAATGATTAGAAGGGAAATAATTTCTTACTGAAAGAGAAGAGAGTGAATAGGCTTGCATGCAATTGGCACAAAAATAATGGGCCAAAACAATTAAGAGGGATGAGTAATAAGTCGTTTGATTTAATCACACTGAGGATAGTATAGATGGCTGGTGATTACTTTCAGCACTGATCACAAATTTTGATTTTTTTATCTTCCTTATAATTATTTCAAGATTACAATGGCAAACATAGTACCGAAATAAGCTGAGTGGAAAAAACTGAGAATATTTTCAAGTCTCATTTACTATCCACTATCCCTGCGCTAGATTGTATTAGCTGTCTGAGTTTAGTACATCTTCATTTTCATCCCAGTTTTTCTTTGGAAGCGACATTAGACAGTACAACGAACTGGAGCTGATAATTCACATAAGAGTCGGCAACTAGCACAAGCACAAGAATAAGCAACTGCCACTAACTTTAAAATTGTGTACGTACCACTTAGAATTTTTACTGATAAGCAAGTTGCATGCCTTTCCTTCACCCTTGGTAACCATCAAAAATGCAATGTGTAGTTCGATAGTGCATCATCTTTATTCTCCTGCATAGGAATCGTCTACTTGATTATTTTTACATCTCTACCATTTCATGGCAAACACTCCAGTCTTTGAGCTGATAGCGTATTACTTCTTTCTTTCCTTTAGTTGTGTACAGAATCTACACAGTGCTAACAAGTATTTCTAATCACGTCTAGTATTCTGCTAATTTGTAAGTCAAAAACTGACATTCCAGATATAGCAGTACTAACCATACGGTTAAGAAAACGGACTAATTTCAGCAAATTGAAAAAAAAATTTAAAGAGCGCTATTTTAAAATGAGTTCTCGTAAAATTTTATCGTATGAATTGTGAAAATTCATCATCCCATATCATGTGGTGAAATATATTATTGTTCAGACAGTATTTTAATTTTTATGCGACAATATAATGAGCAAATTACAAATAAATTTCTCAGCTGTAATAAAATGGGTGGTGAATTACAAGAGATGTTTTTGAATGTTTCAAAGAAGAACACTTAAAGACACTAATTTCTTCAGCTCATTGCTCGTTCTGAACTAAATAAATAGGCGGTTCAGTATGAGTAATTGATGCAACTAAAATTAATCATAATAAAACGCCGATTAGTTGTGTTAAAGTCAACTTTCAAAATGAAACTATGAAGTGAGTGGCATTCACAAATAATAAATTTATGAATAAAAGTTAAAGCGACGAATATGTAATGAAAATATTTTTATCTACTGATTAATTAGAAGTCAAAGAGGAATATTTTTCTAAATTAGGACAAGAAATTTAGTAAAGACAGATGATTAGAAGACTGGATAGAACGATTCAAACAAAAACATTGGTTTCTGACGCAACTTTTATCTATTCTTTCTTTATTTTCTTTACCTTTACATCTCAATCTAATTGCTATCATTAATCCTTAATTTTTCTCTCATTTTTTCTTCATCTCCCAATATCTAATAAAAATATGATAAAGCATTTCTTCCGCTGGTAAAACTACAAAAAATCATGCTCTAAAAATACATAAAATCCTTATTAATTTGGAACAGGGTCAACAGCAAGATAGCAAAATGCCAATTAAGTTTTGCTGCTGATAGTTTATCAAACAGTTACAGTTACTCAGTAGCGGGTTTTAAGGTGCTCGTTTCTAATTATATTTGTTCAAATAGCTAAAGGACTACTTTAAATTCTATTCCAAATTTGATATCAATTCAATCTTCACAATATTTTCTGTTCCTTTCATCAGTATTTTTCATTGAAATACGTCTACTATCAACTATATTTAGGATGATCATCATCACAAAGCCTTTTCTCAACGTTTGAGCATTAAAGTACAGATATGGCAGATGACACACGCACACACACACAAGTAATACACTGCTTTCAAAAATAAGATAGAAGGAAATTTTGTACATAGTTAAGAGGAAATTACATATATTGTTTGTATTAAGTACAAGAAGGCAATTTAAAAATTATTTTTCATTACTTTTTCCACACAAGATGTGTACAAAAAATTTCAATTTTTTGTAGGTTTTATAGCACAGAGCATGTGAAACACAAAATTACTATGTAATATCAATTTTGATGTAGTGAAAAAGTTTCTTGCGATCACGAATATCATTTTCATGTCTAACTGGTTCTGTATTCAGCCATACTTTCATCTGTACTGGATGTAATTTGTCGGAAATCTTCACTTGCTGATGTACTTCCCTCTGATATCTGTAACTTTACTATAACATAATTTAACTGCTTAAGAGTGAAAAATTGATAACATGCAAATGTTGCTTACATTCGACATGAAATATTCTAAAATACAATGATACCTATTTAATTTCTATACTTTCTTTGTGAAGTATGAATAAATTGTAGCGCTAAATTGATAAATTAAAAAACTATGTGAATTTGATGAGTACATAAGCGTTGACAACTAACTCCTGAAGATGAATCTCCTGATGTGAGTGCTACATCGGTTGAAGGACTTGTGAATTCTGCTTCATCAGCACTACGAACATCATTAATTAAAGCCTGAACAAGACCCTCATGTGAAAGTGTTTCGATTGCAGCCATGTCCATTTTTACCTACAATTTATATTTGAACTGATGAGCGAATCTTTGATTCATGCAATTCATTTCTCAGAATGATAGACATAATGGCACCTGTAGTAAAATGGCAAATTTTAAATTTAAAATTCGTTATGCATTTCACTGGCAACCATTTATTTTTATTGAAGTTTACTTTAAATGGGCAAGCGCTTTCATTATTAAGATTAGGGTGATATTCTTTGAAATATGGATGTTGAATAGCTTCATCAACATTGATCCGCTCCTCAGGATCCATTTTTGCCATTTTGGCAATTAGATCCAAAGTTTCAAATGAATTGGCTTTGTCGCGTATAATTTCGCTCCATGGTCGCACCGGATGATCACCGAAATTTTCGATCAAACGTCGTGTACGTTCGCATTGAATTTGACTCAAAACCTGAATGAAATCAATAATAAAAATATGTTTCACGCCAAATTCACAAAATCACAGTTAAAAAAAGATTTGACTAGTAGAATTTCGAAACTAAATGGCCATTTTACATTTTTTTTTAACCATTAAAATCAAGTCCTACAGAATTTGATGCAGGACAAGTAATATTGGTATTGAACTTTTTGTAATATTAATATTTCTTCTTTTTTAGATTGTTTGAAAGTAAGGATGAATTAAATTCTTATTAGCTTTGCTAATATTGATTTTATAATTTTATGATAATTTTCAAAGCACGATGAAAGTATTGTTGACTGAGCAAATTAATATTTTTTGAGTTATTATGTAACTTTTTATTTATTTATGTGGCAGAATCTATTTTTTTCCTTATATCAAGTTCAATATGACAATTTTAGTACTAAGTAAAATTTTAAATTAGATTAGAAACTTAATTGGAAGCAAGTTAACCTTTCCAGAAGGTGCACCTAACATAGTAACAATAATTTTTATTTGCCCACTGACACTTCGACCTGGAAATAATTCCCGACGAATCATCATTTCAGCAAAAATGCAAGCAACTGCCCATAAATCTACAGCTGTTGAATGTTCAGGCATGACGAACAAAAGTTCAGGAGCTCTGAAAATTTTATTTAACATTCCTTATTTTAGCCAAATCACTTTTCTCATCTTTAGCACTTAAAAATTTTTAGAAAGCAATACCATTTCATATGAATCAGAATCATTATATATCATGTTTGCAGTGCATTGAATCTTTCTATTCATTGACAAGTAAGGAAAAGATACATTTTTCGTGCTCTTTACAAGCATTTGACATGAATGAACTTTGTACTAATCATCTAGTATAATTATTAATAATTGTTGATTGCATTAATCAGCGCAAGTCACCTATATGGAAGTGTAGTGATATGTTGTGTCATGTAGAATGAATGCTCTTCTGCTTCTTCAATTTGATTTTTCATTGCTAATTTTGCCATGCCAAAATCAGCAATACGTAAATGGCAGTCACTATTCACAAGTAAATTTGATGGTTTCAAGTCCCTATGAGCTATACCAGCAGTATGTATGTGCTGAAAAATAAGTGAATATTAATGCTTTTGATAATTAAAACTTTGAAAATTCATATCAACGAAAAAAAAGTACAACTTTATTAAACTATTCAAAATGAAACACTTACCCTAAGACCTCGTAGTATTTGATACAAGAAATGCGCGATCAAATCGTCTTCCATAGGACCACCACAGTAAATAAGATGATGTAAGTTACCTTCCATCAAGTCCATTACAAGATAAACATTTATACCTAAAAAACAAAAGTTCTGAATATATCTTTCCAAGTGTGACTTCTAAAACGTTTTCCAAATTAAAAAATAATATGTGAAGCATACCTAAAGTCCCAGGTGTTCGAAAAATATCCCTGAGGCTAACGATGTTATCATGAGTAATGTAACGTAAAACGCGTATTTCACGTAATGTACGTCTAGCAGAAGTTGGAGTTGCAGATGCATGACCGATCTTTTTAATTGCAACCTAAAATTTATCCTATTTACAAGTATACATTTATGTTTTCAAGAATTCATAAATGATTGATTCAGTTTTTATAACATTTAAAAGTTTTGCAACGAGATTTTAGAATACGCGTCACAAACTTTTTTGCCCGTAATTGTTTCAATCGCTTCGCAAACTATCCCAAATGCTCCGGCACCAATATTTCGAATTGCTTCGTAGCTACTACCGGCAGCACCAAATTGAAAATCAAGAAGAAGCTGCCGTCGAGCAAGATCGTCCAATATCCTATTGAAAGCCTGTGCCGTTGCTGGCATGCTATAAGTTTTTTATGTGAATTTAACAATTTTCAGAAATTTATTGTACATTAAGTCAAAAATGTTCCTAATTACATTTTATTAGCGGCGATTTGCAAGAACTTATGAACATATGTTACATTCAAGCAAATATATTTTACAAATCAAGACTTTCTGATATCCGTCCCGAAAATTTACTGTAAAAGATATTGTAAAAAAAAGTACTCATGTAATCATTAAAGTAAATAAATGGTATAAAACTGGTGTTGAACAAGAGTTTAACATAGTACCGCAGAAAATATATATATGTATACAAATGACTATTAGATGATGTAGGAAGTTTGACTTAAAAACATTTCGGCTCAAATACAGTTTTTTGTCACATAATCAAGTATTCTGGTTCTTATTTTACAACAAGTGAAAACGGCATTAAATTCTGTAAATAGAATATTCAAATACCAATAATCATTTAAAATGAAGTCACATCTATAAATAAATGACTATTTACTCTTTCATACAAAAGCGTAAATACCGCAGTATTCCTGCTTGGTTTGAATTCCAACGTAAGAAATGCCAAATTTTACATTTTATATATTCTTAAAACTTAATATAGCTTTTAAATCTTAACAGTAGCAATTATATTACAAAAAAAGTGTGATTTTTGACAGCTAGAAGTTGTCTAAATAATAAATGATAGTTTCAAAAACGAGTTTTCTTCAATCATACATTGTTGTAAAGAAGTCAAGTTTAATTATACTTATAGCAATTTTAGAACAGTTATTTTGCTTAAAAAGTACAAAGCTATTAGGATATATATTTATATTATATGAATTGTGCAATGGTTTGACGTTTCATGAAATTTGCTGGAATTTCTTTTTTCACAAATTTTAAAAATAATGCATTAAACAAAACTGATAAATCTAAAGATTTTTTAAAAAAATGCGAAAAAAACTTGTGCATAAAATGTTAACAATTCAATATGAAAACGAAATATGAAATATTTTTGTTGCAGAATGCACAAGTTGTTTGCTTTTTTCTCGAAAAGAACACATTTACATTGAATAAAGCAAAACTACATTTTTATTTGCTTCTCATAATACTTAGATGAAATTGCAGAATAAATACTAAATCAGTTTTATATTCGATTCAAAATTTATTCAGCAAATTCTTATCGAAAAACAATACTTTTTTAAAGCAAATTCATTTTTGAGTATATTTAATTAATCAGTAAGTGAGAAAATGATAACTAATCGATGAAAAGAGAAAAATCTTTATTAAATTACACTTTTAATTAAAATTAAGGTTGAATAGATCAAATAAAACTGTAGTTAGTGAAATTAAATATACAACACTATATAAGCTATCTATCTTACACTATTTGGCAAGAAACGATAAAAAATGACAAGATTTCGTAGGAAGTGTGATTTTATAGTGCTTCGAAAACTTAATATTGGCTAAAAGCTGAATGAACAACAGGGAATTGGCACTAAAAGATTTATGTTGCTAAAAAAAGGAAATATTAAATTATTAGACATAATGAATCAAGGCTCTTACTGGAATAACCGTTAATACAGTCTGTTCGCTTAAATAAATATAATTTTTTAATTTTGTAGTGATATAAATTGAAGAAGCAAACGACATATGGAAAATTCTGATTAGATAAACACTGAATTATCACAGTAAAATTTATAAAGTAAATTTGTCAAATTTTTCATTTAAAAATTTTACTAAAATAACTATTTTCGTTTACTTCTTAAAAAATATTTTTAAGTTTTCATTAACTAACTTTTTGAATATATAACATCAAAAATACAGTAATCTCATTATAATAATCATTTATAAAAATTATTTAAACATAAAAATATTAAGTACACATTTAAATAATTGACCAATTATGCAATACACATACAATTAAAAAATATTAATCAATGTTTGTAAAAAATTTTTGAATTAAATGTGAAAGTACAAAATGCGTCGCAAGTAAACACTAACACTCATGTACTACTCTCTGATAAAACTATAGAAAGTGAGCTGACTGATGAAGTATGAAACATGACAAAACGTTGCAGTACTGTTTCTATAATAACCTGTCCTGAACATGCAAAAACTTTTTAATAGTTAATTTTTATCACCAAGCATGCTTTATTCACTGATGACTAATTGTTATCAACTGATCATTGACACATTCATATCACACCTTTTTTATATACCTTATTTGTGAATAATAATTAAAAGTATTAAAATCTAAAAATTTTGAAATCAGTTGTTGCAAAATTTACTCAAATTTGATAATTCTAAGTATTTCGTCAAATATAGGACAGGGACAAATGACAGCAGTACGTGTTGGAAAATGATATCGACACATTAGAGAAACAGATAGATAGTTGTATTGCCTTATAGTGATCAGTGACCTTGCAACTATTTTTTCTACATAAAATTAGTTGGTAAGCTGATTATTGCTCAAATTATACTTGATAATTAAATTTATTTCATTCTATCAGTGATAAAAAAGAAAATATATAGTTGTATGAAATGCAAAAAAGATATGCTGTGGTATAAACAAATACAAATATCTCATTCAATTCCTTAACAACTTCAATAAAAGATTTAAATCATTAGTTAAATTAATAAAGATTAGGCATACTTGCAGATGAGTTAAACGACCAAAGAAACGAGAAAAACCAGAATATATTAAACTCAACAAACAAAAAGGACTTCGTTTTTTAATAGTGACTAATTAAAATGAAAAAAAAAAAGAACAACTTACAGTTTGGATTGATAGCAAAATTACTTGAAGTGAAAAATATGGAATAAAAAGCTTAATAATGTCAAAAGTCGTAATTTATAATTTGGAAATAAAAAGTTTTCTACTTAGCTGCGAAAAACTAACATTTTTTCACTAAAAACAATACATAAGTAATTTTTACCTATTAATCTTACTACTGATTAACTCTATTTTTTTAATTAAACGCACAAACTTATAATTAGATGAGATGTGCTATGCAAAAAGTAAGCATGCAAGGAGCACTTTACATACTACTTGCTGTCTGTTTGCTTTTTGTTTACGAGACTTTACTGAAAATATCGTTCAAATATCAATTGCTTAATCATCTGTTTTATAGTAACAACAAAAGCTACCAAAAGTAAACAGCAATTATTTTCTATACATGTCTATGTCTATGTTTCGATGAATAGCGTTTCTTTAAATCTCTTTTTTAAAAATACTAAAAATTTTTATTTTCAAATGAATACATCATCGCAAAATTTTACTGTTGACTAAATACATCACTTCATATACTACCAGTGAATGAATGATTTGGAAAATGATGCTAAGATTGTGTACAATAATGAAAAAAAAAATTATTTAAACAAATAATAATGATAAACGACATAAGAAATACAAAGATTTGCTTTTGCTTATTTAAATACAAAGTTGATGAATCGTTTTTTTTCTGCCACAAATGTTTGACCAAGCTATAGAAAATGCTAGAAGAAGGAACTGTAGTAGTAAACTTACGTATTTAAGTACAACGTTGTTTACTTTGTTAGCATAAAAGTAATTTGAAAGGTAGAACCATCACTCGGGAGCAAGTTGACAACTGAATTGAAAGCATCAGAATTGATGCTGTCAAGTATCTTAGCAAATTGACTTCGTCTTTTTTCTGCAAAAAAAAACTTTAAATTTTATGTTGTTTCTATTACAACTGTTTACTTATTTATAGAATAAATAGTTTCGAGCATTTCCGTTATTTCAAGATGCACTTTGCGTCTTGAAATATCTCATACAAATAAGTAATTGCCGAAATTATGTTTGTTAAGTGATATAATTTAAATTCTTAATCATTACTCGAATATATGCCTAGAAATGGAATGGTAGAAATTTCAACTCATTTAAATAAAAAAATTACAGTAGTTGAAAAGCATTAAAAAATTTTTTTTAATTTTTACTTAGAAGAATATAAGATAAAATGTTATTTCTGAACCTTTGAAATGAAATCGATTCAATTCTTTCCAAAATTATGCAACTTTTTTTATTTGTTCAATTATTATCACACTTATCATAGCTAATAAATGTTAGAAGTATTATCACATAATATTTGACAGTTAGGTTCATTTTTTGACAATAGTCTTAAAATTCTAATAAAACAAAACTTATAAAATATTGCAATAATATTTTGGCTGACATCAGAAATCACAATCCTGGTTTCAATCACAATCTTGTTATAAAATTAATAAAATATAATAAATACTGAAGTTATTAATGCATTCATGTTAATAATTGCTAACTATTTTTTTAAATTGTTTTTTTTTAATTTGAAAATACAATTACGTGAAAATCAATAATGTCTTTTATAAAAATTTGAAATTCAGTATTAAAAAATCCATCAAATGTAATAAACAAATTTAAATGACAAAAATGTCGAAATAATTTGCCATGTTTTGTATGAGTAATGCAATATTCCATTAAAAATTTATCAACTAATTGTATTACTTGTTTAACAGGTGCTAAGACAGAAAATAATAATATTTTCAATCCAGACCTTTTCACACATATTTTTTGTTATGTGATATGAAAAATTAAGCAAAAGATGACAATTTAGCAAAGAGACGATAATTTGAATTTTAGAAAGTTTGTGCTTTAAAAAAATTGTAGTACACGCTGAAATGATTTTCTGCAAATTCAGAGCAAATTTAACACGGTTGAATAGTACTAGAGGTCGTTATTGCCCACCTGTGCAACTTTTCAACTCTCTTTCATCATTTTCATGCAAATTTTAAAAAAATATCTGGTAATGCATAAAATATTTTAGTGTGATATATGTATGAATTTCTTTAGCTATTGTTTGTACTTTTAATTTATTCTAATTATCATTTCAGAATTATATAATTATGACTGATAATTAATTTTCGATATTAGTAGATCTGTTTATCTCTAAATTAAATTCAGCTTTAATATTCTTTATCAAGTTGTTTCAAGATGATCAAAAATCTTGTTTAATTTAAAGCGTGTGATAGAAGAAAAGATGATCAAAACTAGGAATTACTCATGCAATAATAAAAAATACAATTACTTAAATTTTCACCATTAATGATACAATACATTTATCTGCACTACCAACTGTTTTGAAAAGTACAAGCAATCATATGATGATTCATTACTTAAATATTTTTACAATTAATTTAGAATATTCGATCAGTGTTCAATAATCAAAAAATGCAAAAGTAAATGAGGAAAATTAAGCAGAAATGATGTTTATTATTTACTTCCGTCAGAAATAGTTGAAAATTTTGATAATTCTGAAATAGAGAAGAAACAGATAGGCAATTTATGCAGGCAATTCGAGAAGAAAAGGAAGCGTTTTGCTTCTTACTTCAGCATCTGGCATATATGTATATATATGCATACAATAATGCATATATTAAGTTATTTGGTTATATATTTGATACGGCACTGCTGATAGCGAATAGTTTTTCTCACGAGAGTAATGTTAAAAAATCCTCGTTTCCGTATGAAGAGAAATTATGATAAGAATTCTATTCTGCTGCGAAGTTGACTATTATGTGCTAGCAAATGCAGATTTTTGATGCTCTCATAAGATAAACATGAAAGTCTGATTAGATAAGCAGTTAGCTCTTTGAAAAACCTGCTTGCATTGATAAAATGATACGTAGATATTATTATAGGAATTGAACTGAACTATTTTTAAAGTTTTTAGTCATGAATTTTCATGCGTGCATACAAAGTATAACTGGGTATATTTTAGTTTATTTTAGTTAATTGCTGAGCATAATTTGAAAAGTAAGATGTAAATTGTTAGTAATTTGTATTATATTACTACAAAGTTAGCTTATCACCAATTCTTCTGTAAACTGCAATTTGAAATAGATATTGAAATTGTACAGTTTGTATAATTTTTTATAAACAAACATAAAATCAAGCTTGAACTGGTTTCTATTTTTTTTATATAATTGAGACAATAAATATTCGATGTTTCGTAGTCATTTGAAATTTGTCAAAACTGAAAAAATGGAACTGAATGAGGGAAAAAAATATCTATAATTATGATCATTTAATGAGAAAAATTATTTATACGAGATAAATATCTCATAAATGTTGAATTACCATAAAATTAATGAAATATGTTGTCATGTTGGTACTGGATTATATCGCTGTATTCTACTTAACTTTCAGTGCATTGCACAAGTTGATAATCCCAGTGATCAGTAATCGAGAAATTTTGGATAGTAAGCAAAAAAATTTATTATCATTGTTAGTTGTAAAATATTACTTAGAAAAGTGATATGAAAAAAATAAGCAACGCTTAAAACATATAAAAAGAAATGAATACCAGATTCTGAAACCATTACTCATGCATGAAGAAAAAATGATTAAGCATTACAAAAACCAACTATCTTGATGCTTTTTTTATCCCTCTTAAAGTTTTGTTTCAATTTGTATTTTTTATATCAAAAACTGCAAACTAATATTGTTGTTTTATCAAAGTACTATTTTATCTATAATTATCAAAAGTAATCAATTATCAAGCTATTGTAAAAAGATTGAGCATTTTACAAAAAAAAGAAAGATAAAGAGATGAAATCTGAAGTGTTCTAAAATTAAAGTGAAAAAATTGCAAATAAAATAAAATCGAACGATCTTTATAGCTAAGTAAAATTAAATTCTGAAAGCATTCTGAAATCAATCTTATTTTGGAGAGCTCCAACGAGGGAAGAACTCCATTTAAGGTCAGTGTGGAGAATAAAGTTTAGAAGACAGGAGTTCTGTGAAAGAGAAGTACTGAAAAACTATACAAAATTTGGCATCGGTAAAAAGAATGACATTAAATAATTTAATGACTTGAATTAATTTAGATTGGTTTGATTTAATATTCATTAATTATATTTGACTGCATTCTATTCGGTATTATATTCGACGACTTAGTTTTAACTGATTCAACTTGAGATAAAGATTTATTTTATTTCATTCATACTCTTTTATCATTTCATTCTAATAAAAGGATAATTTAATTTCATGTTAAAAAAACGTATTTTTATTCTAACATTTTGAGAAATAAAGTTTCTTCTATTTTTCGAAGACCGACGCTAAAATTCTAGTTATTATGTTATTGCTATTATGATTATTTCAATAATTATTTTTTCAATCAAATTTTTGATTTCAAATATTATCAAAAACTTTTAAAAATTATGTTTCACCAATGCAAAATAAGTCTCCTTCATAAGTTAAATACTACTTAAATGGCAACAAGTATTTCTTGTGTGACACTTGAATTATTTTTGCTTCCACCAACTCTTTTTGCCAAATCTTAACTTTTTCTATCACTATTTATGTATGAAAGAGCAGAAAATAGATATTGGAAATAATTTCAAACTCATCAGTTTAAATTGATATAAAGCAGATGCTTTTTCTAAACCGGCTTATTTCAAGCACTTTATTTCTTGTATTATTAAATAAAAGCAATAAAATATTCATTTTTAAAGAAACTAAACTCCTGAAGGAAATGAAGGATAATATTTGTTTAGCAACTTTATTTTTCATACTAAAAAGATAGGCAAAATTTTTTGAATACATAAAAATATACAGTCACTGTGTAAAATATGAAGAATTCTGCACGGATAGAATAACAACAGTTATGCTTAACTCACAGAAAAAAATCAAAAAAAAAACGGCGATTTGACTCTGTGATTCACAAAGATGTTAAAGATACTTCGTAGGCATAAGCACACTTTTTTAACGGTACTTTCTTTCTATCTTTTTTCCTTTTTCTAAAAATATTTACGCAAAAAAAATCATTTTATCAGAATTGATGAAGAGAATATTTAGTTTCTACTTGCTGAAAAAAGAGAAGTGTAAAACGAATATAAATAGTTGAAATTCTTCAATTTGGAAACAACAAAAAAAGTTATAAATTCATTTCAAAATAGAAGCATTAAGAAGAAGGCTAAGAATATGTTATTGTCTTGGTTTTACTTAAAATTTGTATTTGCATGCGTTTATTTAATTGCTGAAACTAAAACTTTTTACTTCTCATATATAGAAATCTCCAGAATTGCAGTAAGACAAAAAGTCAGAAAATTTTTTCCTCTTTGTCCCATTACTTATCCTTGTTTATAAATTTAATAATTGGAATGGAAGATAAAAAAATTAATGAAAAGAGTAAAAACAGAAAGCAATACAAATATTTTATGCAAATATTTCTTCACGCTTTTCCAATATTGTGCAAATGCAATAGCATTTAAAATTTATTCATATAAAAATTCTCCATTCATATTTGTAAATGTTTATTGCAAATGTTAATAATATTGAAAATTTTGCGTTTAATATTCGAATTTTACAAATTACACCTGACTTTAAAAGTCGATAATTAATAGTGTAGTAGTAGAGAAAGTTAAGATAGTTGCAATATAATAACAAATAATATGCTTGATGAGAGTGAAACTTTTACAAAAATCTTGTTTGAACAAAAATGGGGCATAATAAATCACGAAAAACAGTACATGATTGAATATTGTTGAAAAAATATTTACGTATTGCTACTATGGGATACCATTGTTTCGAGTATTTAAATAGCTACAATGAGTAAAAAACTGACTGCTCAAGAAATTAAACAAGATTGCATTACTCGATCATTTTTGAAAAAATAAAGTTCAATGAAAGTATAGTTAATTGATAGCAAGTGTTATGGCAGGACAGCTTGAAATCGATCATTAGTAATTTATCACTAATGACTCCACCATTCCAAGAACATTAGTTTACTGATTACCACCAATAGAAACTTTACAGCATGAAATGCGCTGTAAAATTAATTGATAATAATAAAAATAAAAATAATAATAATAATAATAATAACAGTAGTGACTGGACATGGAACTGAAAGACTTGCAGTAATTACAAGTCTTATGGCGGCAAACAATTGATAAATATTAAATGTTCTTGCATAGTCATAAACAACCATTTCAAATCAACAAAATTCCTTATAAAAAATACTCATTAGGAATTCTGCTCTGATTTAAATAATTTTTATTGGTTAATTTAAGCAATACAAAACGCAGAGCAAATGGAAGAGTTTGAAGTTCTTTGGATTTTAAAATTCATTAAAAAATATTTCTGAAGCTTTTACTAGCATACTTATCAAGGTAAGTCTGTGATATTAGATCGTATAATTATTCTTAAATAGTACATAAATGCTGCTGCCATTTGCTGCAAGAATTACTCGACAGAATGATGAAAACGAGAGAACAAAATGAACATTATCCAAGATCAAGAAGCTGCTTTGCAATAATACTATAATTTTACAGCAAAGAATTTGTGCTAAAAATAAATAGTTATTGATGATAAAGTGAAAAACAATATTTAATCCAAGTTTTAATATCAAATAAAGATAAAATAATGAAGAAGCTTTTTATTTTCATTATCAGAAAATACAGTTACATATTTGTGAGCAACAAACTTATCTGACGTAGTTTCAAAACTAATTTTAGACTGCAGAAGTTACTGCACATACAACAGTAATAAAACTCAAAAACTTAATGTATAGAACACAATAAATAAGCACAATATTCCTGGTTTTCTTTGAGTTCCGTTTTCTACGTATTGATGCCAAAAATGCCTTTAAGTCAAAAATCGTTGTTAGTTTGCATTTGCCACTTTTTACTTACTCAAAGTTTGTGCTTCTTTTTAATGAAAATGATTGACTAAAAGAGGAAACAAGTTTTCAACAGAATTTTTTTGAAAGAAATAATGTAAGTTTAGTGCTTGAAGATTTGATGCATGAAAAGGCACAAGTAAAAGCATTTTTAGATGAAAATTTGTTCCATTAAAAAGTTATGAGTAAAATGCTTTGATTAAAGCTGAAGTGATGTCATAAAAATAAAATCATATAATAATTGTTTAGCAATTAATGCGCTCCTCTACTATTCAGCTTCAAGAAATTCTTAAAAATCATTCTAGAAAATAGTATCATATTTCTCTGCTTTTTAAAGCTAAATACTTTACTCTCAGTGAAGATTGAAAAGCTGCTTTTCAAAAATGAATTTAAATAATAAAAAGTGACAATGCATTCGAAAATGCGCAGAAGTGTCTGTATCAATAACTTTGATGTTCTTACGTATCTTTAATGGCAATAAAAGAAAGCTCAAATTGAATAAGAATTGAAAAAACTAAATTACTTTAATTTATGCCACATGAATGATAATTTAATGGAATCGCATTCACTACACGTAAAAAAGCTTCAGTAGTGAAAAATAAGAAAAGCTTTTTGCAAATGGATCTAATTTAATAACAGCGAGTCAAATAGTTCAGTAAGGAAGGCTTGAAATTTTCATTTTCATCTTTACTTTTCACTAGAAATTTCAAAACATTTATTTAATATATTTACTTACCTTTATTGATAATTATTGAAAAAATTGCTGTGATTTTCAAAAAAAATGGGGACATCTTTTTTTCTAAATTTGAGCTTTGTTTTTACTAAATAATAATAATTGCTATAATAAACTTATTACTTAACTTTTAAACTGGATCTAACCGAGCACATTATAACACCAAAAAAATGCAAAATAAAGTGAATAATGGTAAGAGGAAAAATTGAATTCAACAATTTATAACTATACTCGTAATTGAAACTATCCATATATTAAAAAATCTTCTGCTGAACTCAAAAAAATATATAAAGTAAAGTTATTGATTATTTTATGCATTTTATTTGGTTAAAAATTTATACTTTCAATGGTGAAAATTGGCAGAAAAGTGCATAAAGAAAAGTCATATGGAAGAATGATTCAGTTTTAACAAAATAATAAAGCAAGAATGAGTGACTGTGAATGAAAAAGAAAATTTTCTTGCCATCATAAATTGAGGAATATAAAAATGGATCAAATGTATGTATGCTGATGAATCTATGCGTTTCATTTGATGTAGAAATCGAGATTGACTATGAAGATTGACGACAAATACGATAACTGAAACGTTTACGACCACTACCTGCGTTGCTTTGCTGACATACCCTTTTATTTGTGCATTCTGTTGTGTGATTTCTATTCTATTATATTCTGTTCCGTTCTGTTCTGTTTTGTTTTCTTCTGTTCTATTCTATTCTATTCTATTCTATTCGATTCTATTCTATTCTATTCTATTCTATTCTATTCTATTCCATTCTATTCTATTATTTGTCTGTTCAATATTGTACTACTAGAGCTACTGCTACTGCAACCATGCATGATGATGGTTCTTCTTTATCAAGGACGAGCACGCCAAAATCCACCTTATCTTTCAGTTGTGCGTAAATTGCGCCTCTTGTCAAATTATTATTAACGATTTTGCACATCTATGCATTACTTTCTTTTACTTATATATGAAGTTCATCACATTTATTAATAGCACTAATAATAATTAGAGTAATGATTGATCATAATTGTAAACTCGATATTATAGAACGAATTAATAAAAAGATTAGACAAAAACAAATATAAATTAACGGCTCTAATATTGTTCCGTTTGTAATAGTAATTTCAATCTATTTAAGAAAAATAATGACTAATGTGAATGCTAATAATTGTTGCTAACTGTGAAAAAGATTACAACAAACATTATTTAATCCATTTTATTTAACTATTTGTGATCAAAAGTAATTTTCGCAATTAATAAAGTTTATTTGAGAATTTGCTTTGAGAAAGTTTTTGAAGTTTGTGGAATAAATCTACGTTCAGCAGCTTGAATTAAATAATTAAAATAACTAGGAATGATTCTTCTATTATGAAGGATTGTATTGAGATCATATCAGCAATATTTTATAGAGATGAAGTGACAATAGTGTTAAATTATCACTGTAAAAAGTTGAAATGATAATATTTGTATGGGATCTCCTCCATTAAACTTTCTGTAAACATGAGGAAACAGAAGGCAAGGTAAAAAGAAAGTCAGTACTTTAACTACAGTGGAATAATAAATAATTTTATTATAATTGTAATAATATTATTCACTAATAACTAATTATTACAAAACTTAAAACTATCGTTACCATATAGTGACAACATTATTTTGTGTGCTTATTTGGTTATTAATGAACTTATGTTCAAGAAAAAACTGTTTCGGTGCCGCTCATGCAAGTGGAACGCCTCTATTTATTTTTCAAAATAATTAATTAGTATGAATATTTTGAGTAATGGACCACAAACATTTGAATTAATGAGCAAAAAAAAATTCTGTAAAATGCATTTAAAAGAAATAGCATTTTGTATCATGAATGGATAGTCTTATATAATGAAGGATTTTTTTTACTATTTTCAAGTTTTTAGTATTCAATACTTTCTTTACAAGTTTGAAAGGAAAGTTTGAAAAAGTAAATAATTTGTGTATGAACTTAAGATTATTCAAACTTAAGTTTTAACAATTAATCAAATTTTAGTAAATTGGCGAAGGAATTTATCTGAATCAAAAATATTAATTAATTAGCATAAGTTACAAGTTGCAAAATACTAAGATATGAATTAGAAATCCATATGAGATTTATAAGTTTATCCAAAAATGTACCTGAGCAATCATTGAAACAACTTCTATCATTAATCATTCTTATGAATTAATTTCAGTGCTGCTAATATAAGTAGAATGTTTCTATTTATTTTTGAAAATAATCATTATGGAAAATTTAAATAATGAAACGAAGAGACTTTAACAGACGAACAGATTTGGGCTTGTTTTAATATTCAGGTCAAAATATAAAATTAAATTTTCGTCTAATATTTTCGGAAGGAGCAAAGCAACAATTTATATTGGTTTCAAGTCTTTTGTAATTTTAACATGGAATTTATAGGTTTTATCTAAGAACAAGATTAATATGCCTAGTTGAGTGGATAAAACAAACCACAATAAACTATCAACTTAATGACTAATTGATAAATTAATTAGTTTTATATCACACATTTTCGCTCAGTCATTAGTATAATAAGAAAATACTCAAGACTATTATTACATTGACTTTGTAATATCATATTAGTGCAATCCATTTTGACCAAAATTGTATGAAGCAATTATCTCGTACGTGAAGTCAATTCTATCCTTGTATACCTGAACAATATTAGTGCAAAAAAATCAAGAAAATTTAGGATTAGTACATACATCGATGATCATTCTTCTTGTATTTTGCATTAGTATCTGCAATACCTTTTCAATATACTAAATATTAAATTTTATCTCCACAGTGTGTCAAAAAAAGTTTATCTTTCATCTGCATAATAAAATAAGAACAAATAATTGCAATACTAGCGTTATTATAAATACATCATATGATAATGTTAATAGTAATGACAATAATGCTGATAGTAAGAATGCAAATATGATAACAATAATAGCAAGTTAATAATTCAACAAAGATAAAGCACAATAATTTTGAAGAAACAATTTTCAGTGGTTTCAACATTTTTATGAATATTTGTTATGAAAATGAGGAAAAGTTTCTTCAATGATAAATTTTTTAATCAAAGTTTAGGTTAGGATCCGGTTGCAACGCATCTTCCACAGCATTTATTGTATGCTTGTTGCTAGCAAACAAATTTCCTGAAGAAATCAACATATTTTAAGAGATCAATGAATCATAATTAGCAAATAATTTAAAATTGTTGTAAGATGATGATAAAAAGAATTGCAAAATGTCAGTGACTGAGTAAACTAGTAAGTTGTAAGCAACGATTTTTTGTTTGATTTAGTACCTTCATTAAAACAATAATTTTATCTTACTGAAAGAGACAATTACCGGTTTTAGTTATTCACCTTAAACCATACATGAATATAGACAGTTTGACTGATTATTAATTATTCATATAGGGCAATAATGATCGCAAATAGAAGCAAATCATTACGTACCTTGCGATTAATCTTGGATACATATGTGACCATGTACAATATTACTAGTGCTTCTTATGTTATACTAGTTATAAAAAGAAACCTGTTGCTTTTAAAAATATATGTTAACAAATATTATACTACTATCAATAATTATCATTTCGTTGCAAACACTTATTTGTTACTTTCAAAATTTTTTCCGGGAAAAATAGATTACTTTTACTTTGAATAATTCTTTTGCTACAAATTTTCTTTCACTACAATTCTTCAGTTCAGAAATAATTTTTTGCGTTTAAAACACATTTACATAAAACTACGAGCGAAGTAATAAGTGAAATTTGTTATTTACTTAAATTGCTGAATACTGTACTACCTGTATTGGATTTAACTTTCCTGATTAGACCTGTTTCAAATTGTTTGTAAAATATTCACAAGTTATGCATTTATCCATTGAACTTCATGTAGAAACAATTTTGATTATGAACTCGAGTGAAAAAATTTTATCACTCGAAATTTCGGAACAAATTTAGGAGTAAAAAAAGTACTCAGGCTTTCAACAGAAAATAATACATAATATATACCGTCTCACTAGAAATAATACAAATTGCTTAAACATTCCAGACAATGCATTACTCACATCTGCTGAAACTATCGATGACTTCAGAAATATTGCTAACCTAAAATATCTCTAATCAGCAAGTTTTCACTAATTCAAATTCAAATCTAAATATATTTGATGTCATTTGTGTTTATAACAATCTCATTTTATTACAGCAAAATTTGTCTCGTACCCGTGTTTAAAGAAAATTAAAGTAAAACTAAAGTTTAATCATGACAAACGTAAACTTGAATTCATTTTCATGAAGTCTTTAAAACTATTTCCACTCAAACAGCTGTAGCTTTACAAGCAAAATAATGAACAATATATAAATTACATATACCAAATATATAAAAAGTATTCATAAACAAATCCTTTTAAAATCTTTTCAACATCTTAAAACTACTGCACAAGTTTTTAAGCTCAAAATTAATAGAAAAATTAGACAGAACGATTTAAAACACAAATCATCAATCTAAAAGAATTGCCAATCTTTCGATAATATTCATAAATTCAATAGTATTTCCATTACCCCCAAAAAAAAACTAGCGTTTACAAACATTAACAAGCTAAATAATGACTATTTTTTATTATGATAAACAAATTAAATTATTTTTTGATGAATGTATGGGAAAATTCTTCATCATTCTAACCTGGAATGAAAAGTTTGAAAAAACTTTTAATAAATAGGATGGAGTAAAAATTAGCACAATAAATCACAGATAAAGGATGTAAGGCTTTTGAACAGTGGATATAGAGTGACTAATGGAAATAATAATATCCATCAGATTTTATACAGGTAGCGGTGCATCTTCATAATAATCTTTTTCTAGCCAGCCACTTTCATTATCCGATTCATCGTTACTATCTAGCTGTAAAAGAAGAAAATTTTTATTAAAGTTTATCAAAATACACTAATTATAGCATGTTATTTAAAGCATAGAATAAGAGATTACTGCTTTCAGCTCTTTTTCGGTAAAGATCTTAGTGATAACAAATTGTCTAAATAACACATAAAGTATCAAAATGAACGGAAACACAAGGGCTGTTCGTTGGAAATATTTGACTGCATAAATAAAAATTAGACAAAGCATTTGTATTGCTGTATAACAATGCATCCGCCGGATATCTACCTGAAAATGTAAAATGAATAGTTCAAGAAGTAAACAGATAAATTTTGCTAATATTTTATTAAAAAAGTTTAAATGAAGAAGAAAGTTACTGATTCTGTGTAAGGCGTATCAGGGAAATATTTTTTGGGTATAAAGAAAAGGATAATCCGTTGAATAAATTGTACTCCCACAAGATTCATCAAGCCTAAATATAGAAAAACTCCAAATAATGATGCAAGTGGAAGCCTCAAATATGAACCCCCGAAAGCAAAGAATCCGATTAAAAGTGATACTCCAATTGTGGTCACTCTTTGTTCAATGACATGATCCACTCCTGTAAAAGTCAGTATTTATTTTTTTTACGTAAAAAAAAAGATTTGCTTAATGTGTTTTTATCCAATACTCAAAAAAGTATTAATTTAATAAAAAATGATTAAATCTAGAAACCGATCACAGAATTACTCAAAATTTATACCAGGCCTTTCTCCAGGTGCAGTTTTTTTGGGAACAGATAATGAACTACAATGAGCAAGCGACTGAACAGCAGCAGCACACATCCAAGGTAAACCAAACACACTACAAAGCAAGGTGCATAGGCCCATTAATAGCAGATCCCAGTGTAAACCACTTCCTTTAACTAAGCCTCGATCTTTTCGAGACAGCAAAAGCCTGTAACTATTATCTTTAAAAACCTTTAAAGGTAATACTATGAACAGAAATTTTTAAAAATTGCATTTGTTTAAAAAAAATAAATACCAGCTAACTCACTCAGTAATTTCTGTTTCAACAAACAATAGTATAAAAACAAGTAGTGCTGCGACCAATGCCACTAAAATCACCCATAACTGGTTTAAAGGAAGATAAGCAGAGACAAATAAACCATGTCTTCTTGCTTCAACATTGGTAAAATTGAAACTGTCAGGCACTTCGAGGCGCTGGAAACAATTCAATCTTTTAAATAATTTGTAAGCAAAAATTTTAGGTTCGCTAAAGTTATTTGAATGATATGAATACCTGTAAATATGGATCAGGGACACAAAAGTGCGCTATGCTTGCAACCACTGCAATTGAAATTAATACTCCAAAATCACCAATGGCACGTCGAAGCTGAAAAATACAAAAAAAATGCAAAATAGTTTGCGCTTAAATTTTCATGCTTGATTCCGGATTGAATATTTAAAATTACGATTACGTTTGCAATGATTGAAACAAAGTTTAAAGCTAATTAAACTAGTAAGCAAAAAATCATCAAACTTGAATATCCACAAACCGTTCTTCCTAAATAATAACTTTGTCGTAACTGTCTTAATCCATACGCTAATGCAAAGGTAGATATCATAATAATAGTGGTTAACAAGGCTGTATTTGGTTCACCATGACAATTAATAGATTTTTCAGAATCCAATGGTCTAGTACGACCTGTGTCACATTCATCACGGTACCGTTTATAAAATTCGAAGTTTGCAACAGGGTTGTTGACAAATGTCTCAAAAAAATAAATGGTTTGAAACACTGATAAACGTTTTTTAAAGAAAAAACATAGCTTATAATTTTGTGATTAAAAAGTATGCGTTAGGCACTTACAAATCAAATTTTACTGTAGATTAATTTTTCTCATTTCTTTTCAATTAAAAAAAAGAAACATATAAGTTTCAAATTTCATTACCTGGTAAAGAAACCGCAAACTCTCAGCAATGAATATGACTGATATAAGTGAAGCAAATATATCTTCTGTAAAACGTGTCACATAACGTAACATCCTCGAACCATCTACCGCAACAGTAGCAGCAGAAATAAGTAAAACCCATATTCCAGAATAAAGCCGAAGTGTTAGAAAATCAATGCTAAGATATTCGCAAAACTGCAATCCAAGAAAGTAATATAATAGTCTAAAATTTTTTACTTACAAGCAAAATTAAGAGCCATAAGTCCAGAATATTAAAAACTGACTCACCGCATACAAACTGACTTCAAAAACGAGTACAGGGCCTGTCGCACTCATAATCATGAGAGGTTGAACAGCTAGTAATCCCCAAAGAATGCCACAGATGCATTGAGCCATTAACGTCTCAATTATGCCGATTTTTTCATTTGTATATTTCCCTATGGATTATTAAAAGCTTTGGTTATACAAAAGAAAAAACTGTCATCTTAAAAACAAAAAAATTAAAAAAAAAGCAATAACTGTCTATGATGATAACATACTTACCTAAAAGACCGCCAAATGTAATTGCAGGTGCAAAACTGGCACAAAACATGAATACAACGCTTGCAAGGCACTGGAAGTTGAACGCATCAAGATAATCGGACCTAAAATTTTATCAGTCGCGACTGCAGCCTTTGCTTGTGTCTGCCTTTATTTTCATATTCAGTGCGCACATTATCATCAGTTAAAGTTGATCCACAGAAATTCCCCAACTGACTGCAAAAGACAGTAAAGGAAATCGTGGTGTATTTTGGGTGGAATAACTAACAATATTCAGCATGAGCGGCGAGAGAATTTTCTGTGCTTTCCTTTTTAAATACATGCAATATCAATTTAGGCATTCCTCACCAATAATACGGAAACCGCTTTTCAAAATCAGAAATCATTCCAGAAAAAAAACGACATCTTCCCTCTTTAATACGATGTTTTGTAAAGCTGCCATCATTTTTCTGTGCAGTTTTTTGAGGTCTAGCTGAAAATTACAATAATCACTTATTATTCACATAATCATTAATTATTAATTTTGAAAAGAATTGAAATTGAAGTTGAACTAACAGTTGTAAAACGTAAAAATAACAAACAAAAATTGATAATTTGCAATAAACTATTATTTTAAATGAAAAAGGGAACTAAATACAAAGCATACGGTCACATTTTTCAATGATATTTTTCCGATTTCGTCGTTTTTTCATTGCTTTTCGTATTTCATCGCAAGACAGCAGACGTTTACTATCAATTTCACCAGGTGGAATAACAACCGAATCATCGAGGAAGTTATCTACCGCGCTGATCAATTCTTCACGAACTGTTGCTTTATAAGCAACACTGCTAAATTCCTGAAAACTAATGATTCGGTTGTTGTGCAACATTTCTTGCAGTACTATTCGGTTTTCTCGATATATTTTCCAGAATAGTGGATATTGAAAAAATAAAATTTAAAAAAAAGCCGAGAAAAATGTTATTTTATAAACGTCAAAGAAGATGGCGAATTAACCATGTTAGTCATTAATGTTGCGATAGATCTTCCTACTTCGTGATAACTAACATCTGATTGATCAGGTCCCAAGATTACGATAATGAATCGGACCGGCACTTCACCATCCAAAATTTCTGTATATAAGGTTGGCTCTTTAAGTCGAAGCATAACAAAATGAGCTTTTGTTAGCGTTGAAATAATGCCGACAAAAATCTGCAACAAACTGTGATCTGTACTTAAGTAAAAGATATAAAATCGACTGATATTCCCATTTAATTCAGGTTTCCAAAAAGAGGCAAGCAAAATTACATTTTTTGAAGTCCATAACGAAGCATTGATTCCATAAAAGTAAGATAACATTTTTGTCATATTTTCTCGAAAATAAATACTGTTTTGGAGAGGGTAAAATAAAAGAGGAACTGGTTACTTGTACAGTTTCGATACCAATTGGAAGTTTCTTTAAAATGTCTTCACTCTTATAGATTTCTGATGAATGTGTTCCAAACCTAGAAATTGTTCAATTTCATACAAGCAGAATTTTGATTTTACTTTAAACACAAAATCAAGAACGAAAATATGAAACTTACTTTCCCAAACATTCTGAATGCACTGATGTTGATTGCTTCATGCAGTTTGTAAACGATCGCTCGTGCACTGCAGGACTTGTAGGAAGATTAGGAGAGCTACAAAATAAAATGTAACTGCAACGAGTAATCTGTGAGTCATGGCAATATCACTGCTGGTGCTCATATATATGTACACCTTTGTATCAAATAAAAGCAAACCTCTGTTGCTTATATGGTACTCGTACATTACTCACTGAATCACGCGTCCTTTCATCCGTTTCTACGATTGTCGGTTCCTTGCGATCATGTATTTGAAATGAATGTTCTCTGTTTATCACATCTAAAACTTATATGAAAAGGTTCCAAAAGCTGTAGGACTTTTGTCCAAATGCAATTCTTTTGGACTTAGATTAAACGTATAGAAAATTTCTGTAACCAATCAAAGCCCATATTTGTTCTCACCTTTATGTGACTTGCTATTATCCAACATATTTCCCGTTATTGAAATGCTGTTTTCAGATCGACGATCGAAAATTGTGCCAGCTATCAGTAAAGGAGTTAGTCGTCGTGAAAAAGGATGCCTAAACGTGGAAAAGTAACAAATGAAAAAAATTCTTGTGATGGGATTGAGTAATGAATAATATATAATATTGCAAATATACAATGATTTATCCAATTAAATCAGCTGTAAAGCCATAATGAATTCAAAAAAAGAAAATGAAAAATGAATTTACGCTTGTTTCATTGATAAAATTTGTAGAATATCTTTTCTTTTGCAATTTATTCCCTCCAAAATCATAGCATTAGCAACCTGTTCACAAACATCCGTGAAGGTTTTAGCTTTGCAGTCAAGTAAAATCATGCCTGAATTAACACTTTATATATTATATTTAAATGTTCATTCATCTTTTGTTTGTTTATCTATTTATTCAAATAATAAAAAATACCGCTAAAATGTTGTTCCCGTCAATAGCAGCTCATTCAAGCAATGAGTTTTTAAGCATGAAGCCAAATTAAAATTAATTTAGTTACCTACACATCACGACAAAAGATATTAATAGCTGAATTTTAAATGATAGTATATTAAACTGCATGATAATATTCCAGCGGACCTGTGCGTATAAATTTTCGCAGTGATAATAAAGCATGGAATGAGAGGAATGCCACATGTGGTTGACCCCAGTGATGATCCGCTCCTTCAACATCCTAAATAGGAACAACTATGACTATAATAATCTGATTTTTCCAATAATTATTTTTCTTTTCATCCAAAGTGCTTCCTAGTTACCATTTTGATTTTTCGATATTTAAAATTGATAGCTAATATGGTGATTCTGAGTCACTGCGTCAATACTCAGCCATCAGGATGCTAAATTTGTTGAATATGTAAGAAATATTAAATTAAACAAACCTCTTCATATTTTATCCACCGAGCTGTTTCAGTCCATTTCCCTCCTTTTTGCAAATCCAAATCATATAGTTCAACAAAAACCTAAAAAACGTTCTCTTCTATTTTTATATGTGAACTTTAATAATTTACTAAACGCTTCATGAAGTCGTTAAATAACTAGATGATACCAGTAGAACCTAAAGTGATCAGTCTATTCTTGATGATCATATTTATTTCCCGCTTTTATTTTCATATTTTTTATTTTCTTATATATTTTGCACAAATCAAGCGCTACCAACCTGTGATATAGAATAAGCAATAATGTTAACATTCCGAAAATTCACTGAAGTAAAATTAGTCAAGCATCCGACATTACGATTTACCTGATTATGAGCATGTTTTTTCACGACATTCCCAGCTTCAGAACCAGAAAAGGATGTGGACAATATAGATATTGGTTCGTTAGAAGTGAAACCTAAACAAATCCCATGAGTTTTTCCGCTTATTATTTGATTTTAAAGTTGATTAGAAATTTAAAATAATGTTATTCATTAAATAAAACTATCAGACAAATAGAAGTGTTAATGAAGTTATTCAATATCATGATTATTTGTTTTTGTCTCACTACAATGTTTATGACAAGAAAGTTTTCGCTGGCTCTAAATTTTTGAAAGCATTAAAAATCCAGTGATCATCATTTAAAAATAATGCGTCACAGCTCAATAAAAATGATTTTTATCAATTTCCTAGCGCTAGTCGACTCGCTTTTCGCGTTTTGTCATAAGACTGCAGCGGTAATGGTATTAAAATTGACCCGAAAAATACATTGTCTTAAATTTCATCTTTTTAAAAATAATTTTTGATACAAAACAAATGAATAAAGTCTTTAGTTGTGAAGATCAGTAAATTAAAAGGTGAAATTACAGATGATATGATGTATATTTACCGCTGCCATTTTTTGCTGCATAGAATGAATGACTTTTATGCTGATTCTTAGCAAAAGAACTGACTGCTAAATCTTTTTCGATTAATTCTAATTCTGATTCCTCCGTTCTTGACAGATCACACGACATACCACCTGAATGATATTGGACAATTAAAATTCTTAAAATTTTTCTTTCAAAAAAATCAGCATAATCTGAGAATAGAAGTAAAATTAAGTAAAATTCGTATTCGGTAGTATTATTCAAAAATTATGAATTATCTAATGGCTTTGTAATCAAAATCAAAGACACATCAATCAATGTTGAGCTTACTTATTAATTTGCAATAAATCAATAAATCAATCATCATTAAGTTCACGTATTTTTAAGTTAGCGCAACTAGCCACCATTTGGCGGGAAAGTTTTTCGAAAATTTGGTTGAAAAATAATTCAAAATGCAACAGCTAGCGTCACTTCTCAAGTCCTATGCAATTACTAAATGAGCAAAGTTTTTTCCTATAAGAATCAGTTCATTATTGACAACATAAGTGATCAATCAGTCAAAATGAGTAAATAACAAATAATATGTGTGCCAAAAAACACACATTATACAATCAAAAAAAAGGAAAATTTTTTGACACAAATGCAGTGAGAAAACGATGCATTATTTGTAATCAGTGCTGATGCATTTCTATTACTGGAAAAGGAATTTTTCAAATAAGAATATAATAATAGTATGATAGTAAAAGGTAATACAAATTTCAAAATAATTACATTTCATAAATTTAAAACAAGAAAGCAGCAAGCAAAAGTTGATAATCTATGAAAGCAAGATTGAAAAAACTACTTGAAAAGATAACAATAAGCAATTATAATGTAAATTAGACAGTTTGGAAAATTGTAGCATATGAATTTATTCCTATCGCAAATCCAAAAAACGTTTACAATTTAACATACCGTTGTGATCAATATACCATTTAGGTTGCTGATAGAGATAATGATTTTGATATTGCTCTTGCTGGTGTTGTTGACCAATGTCCATAATCATTATCGGCACACAATTACTGGCTACTATCCTACTTGTCTTAATCTCCTTTACATTGTTCACTCATTATCCGACCATCACCATTCATTACTGAGATCTGAATCTGTCTTTTTTTCTCAATCTTCTCATCCTTTTGCCATTCTCTTCTCCTCTCACTCTTTTGCATGTCTTCCTTTAACAATCTCTTTTTACCTCTCCTTTTCTACCAAATATTACTCTATCCCTCTCACGTTTTCACTTATAATTACATTTTCAGCTCATTTTGATTAGAATATAATCTTTTGAAATGACATAATTTTACGAGTAAACTATTAGCAATTGTAATTTTTACTGCTGTTATTAATAATAATAATAATAATAATAACAACAACAATAACAACAACAATAATGATTTATTTTTATTATTGTTATTTATCATTATTATTAATGCAATTATCATCGATATCATTATAAAAAAATTATTATATATGAATCATTATTATTTAAGATTATCATTAGAAGATATTATTGTCATTAATATTGTCGTTATCACTACTGTTATTATTTTTATTATTGGTCATTATCATTATTATCATCGATTACTGTTATCATGGCTAGAATTATAATTATTATCATCATAATTGCTGTTATAATCATTACCAAACATATGCCTCATACTGTGTTTCAACCTAATTCTCTAACCTTCACAACTTCCTTTCATTATACACATGCATGTCTTAGGTTTCTAGCAAAGTTGATTTTATGAATTATATCTTCAAGTCATCATCACAATTATAATTCATTATATTATCATTATTGATAACGGCTCAAGTTATTAATTGAAAAAATATACATTCGTGAAAAAATGAATGAGCGAAAATGCTTACTTATTAATGAAATGATTTAATACCAGTAATTTAATACCAGTAATAAATTTGATGCGAAGACATCATTAAAGAAAAGTTATCTATAGCATTTATAAATTGCCATGAAATTTTTATTTTGATCACAATACACATTTAATGACAAGTCTTTTCACTGCAAGTAATGGATAAGCATGCAAGAATCTGATAAGACAAAGCGAAATAAGTTGCATTAGATGCAGATCAGCAAGTAACTAATTAAAGTAAGGTCAAAGGTCAAACAATAAATAATAGTAATATATAACGAGGAGATTCAAACAGATGTGCAATCACTTGAAGATTTATTCGCACAACAAATTATTTTTTTATTAAATGACTAAGCTATCAAAGTATGTACGATAGAAAAACAAATATTAAGTTAAAAATGGCATCATCAGTGGAAGTATAGCGAGGATAACAGTGCGTTGCTATTAATATATTTGTTTATCTGCAAATATGTTAATGAGGTATGATAAGTTGGATGATCATACCAATGTTTATAAGTTTTCCATGAGAGAGAAGATTGTAACATTAAATTATTTATTTGCTACAGTAATTGTTTTGAATTTTTACTTTTCTCTAATTTAAATGAAACTTTGAGATAGCTATAATTACAGCAAATTTAATATTCAAGATAAGCAAGTAAATTTCGAAAGTAATTCTGCTTTATTCTTTTGTTTTAGAATCAATTTTGAACTTGTCTGTGTTAAAGCACTACTTAATCTTCAATTTTAGTGAAGAAAGCACTGACTTTTTAGAAATAGTTCTTGATTTTCTAAAAGTCCCTGAAACGTTCAACGAAATGAATTACTTCCATTGCATAATATCAAAATAATTCAATTATATATGGGAATGAAAGTTTTGCATGTTCAAGATGCAAAAAATATGCAATAAATCAAAAAATTTTTGTGATTTCTATATTATTCATAGCACAATCAAATAAAGCGCAGAATTTTAGCAAACTCTGCACATTTCAAAAATTTAATTTCTTTATATTTTATTAGAAGCGCTAGCATTAAATCTGCTTCGAAAGTCTGTAAGTTTTTTGAGCAAACGATAATTTTAGAAATTTACACATCTCCTCCTATTAAGTCAGTAATATCTAATACTTTTGTAGTACTTATCTAATATACTTTTGTTATGTACAAAAGTAATTTTTTCAATAAAATTAAATAAAAAATAGTTTCTATGCTAAATTTAATTTCTATGTTCCATAGAAAATAATGTCGGAATTATTAGTCCTGTAGAAAAATCTTCTTGCCACAAAAAAATCTTCAAACTTTTAGTTCAGTTCATATTATAACTGATGACACCTGTTAAAAATTTTTAGTAGAGAAAAACGAAATAGTATTTTTGAATTTATTTTTGTATTGCAGTGAAGTCTGATTCATTTCCTTAGAGTTTGATCGCTAATATTTTTAGAATTAATAATTTCTCTGCTTATCATTCACATGGTAATCGTCTTATGAGATTGCTTCTCTTCAAATTAAAACTGTGCATTATTATTCAAATTGATGTAATATAACCTATAAATGAATGATTCATCAAGATAAATTCTACACTGAATTGAAATTATCAAATGTGATGGAAAAGCAAATCATACAAAAAATATTGAAATCAAACTAACCAAGTGCAAAGAAAACACGTTGTGGATTTGATAACAAATTGTGACTTGCATTACTTCCTGTACCATTTTCCACGATTTCTTCATTACTTTTGTCTTGGTAGCATTCTTCAAGAGTGCAGCCATTTTGGTTGAAAGTTTGTGATTGGTTTGCCTTATGTATGGTTTTATATTCATTACTATCTTCGGATATCTCATTATATCTGCCTCTGACCTTTGATACGTTTTTTTTTGATGAGCTGATAATCCATTTTTCATGATTTAATTGTGGATGAAATATATTTGATTGCAGATGGTTATTTCTATCAGCACATTCAGATTCAAGAAGTGGTGTTTGAGAATTTTTCCCATCGTCCGACAGTATTGTTATTTTTGAAGCCATCGCCAATCGACACCTTTGTGCGAACTGAGATAAACTATGAAAAATAGAAAAATAGTAGAAATAGCGAAGGTGCAATTCAGGTGCAATATCAAGAACGAATCTGACCCACTAGCATTTATAAATATATATATATATATAATGTCTGATTTTGGCACTCCTATCTACCTTAATCCATTCTGATCTGAACTATAAAAAACAAGAATGAGACTGAAAAATGAAATTAAAAGTTAATAGAATGCAAAGAAAAACTTGCGAATTTTTTTTCCATTTTTTCAGTAAAATTATGTAAAAAATAATTGAAAACTTTATTTCCATCAAACTATTTTGATTAAATATGAATTAATATATTCTATTAATATATTCTGATTACTGACACTGAAAGCTTTGCACTTCTGTGCATTCTGCTGCAGGCTTTTTGACACTTTATCCAAATTTGACTTAAAGCTACATTTGCAAATATAATTGTTTACTTCGATGATAACTCAAACAAAGCAATAAGTCAAAATTAATACAAATATAGAATAAATATACAAAAATACCTGGAAAGAATTTAAATTTGTACACCAAACAACCCTTATTTCGTCTTAGACTTACTCATTGAATATCAAGTATTACCTGCGCTGAACGCCAAATTCACTGAACGCGTGTTATGGAACCAAATTTTTTCAAGCACTTACCTTGTCAATATTATTTTTATGACCGATTCACATGCAAATTACTTTCCAAAACAACCCGAGTATCAATATGTGAATATGCAGTTAATGTTTCGAAATTTAATGAACAAATTCTGCATAGAATCCCTAAGCTTCTTTTTTGTTGTTATTGAAAAATGCTTTCTTAAAACAATTTTTTCTAATGCCGAAGAAAAGTTAGTTGATAAAAAGCCAAATTTAAAAAATCAAACAAGCATAAAATCAAACTGCAAGATCGAATTGAAAACGATATGAAATTGATATAGGCAGGCAGTATTGAAGTGGAAGTGAATATATTTGCTTAAACGAGGGCCAAATTTGACCTTACGAAGTAAAACTGTTTGTTTTTTACTTTTTTAATTTTTGATCACACGAAAAATAAAAATTAAAAAAGAAATGCGGTACTTTTTCGAATTACAAATTTTATAATATTATTTCGCTGTACGAAACTGAAACAAGCAAACTTGTATTACGAATTCTGTTGCACTTATCTAATTCAAAAGACTAACTTTATTATAAAAAAAATTTATGGCTTAGAGATGGAATCTACTGAAAAGGGCATTAAGCGGTCTTTGAAATTTCATAAAAATTATTGTGTACTTTGATATGAACT
>UYYF01004653.1:0-23050 GCA_900618365.1 Thelazia callipaeda
AGTGTAAATGAAACGATGCCCAGTCCGTTCTGGTGAAAATTTAGCACGCCACAGAAGTTCTGAATGATTTGGTGGCATAAATTTCAGAGCTGAAATAATATATCTTTTTTTCATCACGCTTGTGAAGAGTAATCACTTTGCTGTTTCTGAAAAAAGCAAATAAACGCCTAACCACAGTGAAATGATTCCCGAAACTCCTCTGATCTACTGAAATCTTGAACATCCTGGAAATAAATTTTAGTGCATATTAAGTAAAAGGAAATATAATTATATATAATTAATATGAGCTCAACAAATTCTTTTAATCATTTACTTTTGGGCCAGAACTATTTTTCGCATAACAAGTGTTTTTTATATGAAATCAAAACTGCTAATCTCTCAAAACATGCGGCGCATTTCTGTGCATGAAGATTATTTCTTACTTCTAATATAAAAATTAACCTCTGTAAGCCTACGTATATCCTAGAGACCACATTTCAAGTTAGTTCCAGTCGTTGTAATATACCTATCACTACTCTCACCGTCAATACTCATCACTACTTCATCACTGCACTTATTAAGTGCAATAGTCGCCTCAAGCGTACGACGGTCCCACATCTAAATTACTGATTACTTGGACACGTTATTAGCTTGTCAAACATTATATTACTTGCACTACCTTCACCTTTTATTAAATCTTTTATTTGATTCTGTTCACAAAAATTTAATATTTCAATTACCTTGCAAAATCCATCTTCAGCTCCAGTACAGAAAATACGTGGATTGTTTGGTGAACAGTAAATAGATTTGACAGATTCTGGATGAGCTTTGAACTAAAAAAATATTGCCTGACTATAGAATCCTTTTTTATATCTGAAAGTTTCTCTCAAACATAATTCGAATTTTAATCACGATCAAAATAAATCATGTAAGAACGGCAACGACGAATGTCGCAAAAATTTATAAAACCAAATGATCCACCCACAATGATTTCTTCGTCATCACCCATGGTGTAATGGGCAGCGAAAAGTGATGGCCTAAAAAATTTCGTCTTTTCGAAAGCAGGAGACTTCGGTTTAATATTAAACAGCAAAGTTCTTGAACTCAATTGGCGAAGTGAATTATGACTTTAAGCAAGAACACACCACGTCGATGTTACTTCTGGGAATAGTCCGCTAATGAAATTCCATCTTCTAATATCATCAATTTCATTTACAAAAGTGTGGTAAAACTATAAAATATACGAAAAGGATCATTCATTATTTGAATTTAACTTGCATTGAAAAAACTACCAAAGCGCATTGCAACTCTTCTTTGTTATCTATTTCTGCTTTTCTTTTAATAAGAAAAAATTACTCGAAAAATCATCCCACAAAACAAGTTTTTGTGAAAGTTTACTTTAAATCAATGTTTAAATAATTTATGCTCAGAGTAAATACAAGCTTATCATTAAAAATGAAGAAGCATACCATTTGCATCTTCTGTAGTATAAGCAAATCGATTGCCTGTCTTATTACAAACGAAATCAGTAATATGCTCATCATTGCTATGAAAATTATGCTGCAGTGTCAACTGGTAATTGCAAAACTGGCGCGTGAAAATACGTATTATTCTAGCTGTAAATCATGAAACGAAATCGGGGATTTAATGCTTGATTAAAGTCAACTAAGAAAAGATGAAAATTATTATTTTTTCTTACCATGATCAGACGCATACAAATTATTGATTTTGTAGGGCATTTAAAAGCAAATGCGTACTGATCATCGCTTTAGCTTCAAAAACAGTATCTGTATATGCATCCGTATATTCTCTGTTACTTATGAATAATTAAATTGAGCAGTTCTATGCTTTGACATCGTCAAAAACTAACTTCATTCTTTTAAAATAATAAAAACTTGCATTTTGCTGAAACGTGCTATGACCAATACTGATTATCTGTTTTTCAGGTAAATGCATACAGCGATACATTTCACGACCTTCAAAAAGCGACTTTCAGTCATTAGGTACACATCTAAAAAGAATGAAATATTCGAAAAAGCAAGCATTCTTCTTCACAATATGAGCAGAGAAATAATAAAGAGTAAACACTTGAAGTAATCAAAGCAATCACTTTATTCGTCAGCTAAATTAATTGTATAACAGTAGTACACACGCCTAATGATGCAGTGCGACCACAAAAACGGTAATTGCGAGAGATTCCTAGTTAATAAATTCAACACTAAGTTTAGTAAATAATTTAGATGTAGGACATTAAGCATATACCCTCTATGCCCATTTTGTCCCCAGTAAAATTCTCGAGTGCCACAATTCTAGTGAACAAATTAAATGGACTTTCTCTTATAAACTTAACAACGATATCTTCATTTCAATACATTTTTAGAAAAATACATTCATATAATTAAGCAATAAAATTGAAAACGACAGATTTCATAAATAACCTTTTGACCAGATGTAAAAGAGTCAATGTTAACTGGTGCAAACGAGAGTAAGAACGCAGTTACCCGTCCACATTTGACCAACTCACGGCTTTTAACCATTTTTGAAATTGGAATTTTGGGTATAAAAGCTCCAGATCGGTTCGATATCCAATGTATCAAGGCTTTATTTCGCTGCAAGTCAGTTTGTTCTATTCTTCATAGAAAATGAACTGAAATTCCAGAAAGAATTGAAAAATTATACTCCTAACTTCAATGTCTACTTCAATTTCACTCTACATCGTATTATTTATTTCAAATGCTTAAAGACTTTTCAGATGGGACACTAGTAGATGGCTCAATTTCAGCTAAACTGAAAAAATTTAGTTCTTAGCGGCCAATAGTATATCTGTCACGCGCTTTTGCTCTGTAACAAAATCCAATCACAAAATCTTGAAAAATACTTAGATGAGATCTTTCATCTGCGCCAACTAAACTTTTTTTAATCTTTTTGTACGACATCAAAAGCCAAAATTATTGAATGTAAAACATTTAAGTAGTAAATAATTAATTCTACGCAATATTTTAAAATGCAAGCTGAATGCGCTTGTCGCAATTTTGCTACTCTCATATATGCTTTCAGTGGCAGTGAAGACAAATCAAGAATTCCATCTCATCGCTATTGAGATAGTTATGTAAACATGGTCGTACGATAGATACGTATATCCACCCACTCTGGAAGTTACTGCACAGTAACTTTTTGCATTTTGCTCGCAATCGCAGTATGCTACGAAATATATTTCTATACATCCAACATTTCTCTCGTATTCGCTTTTTACTGCTGCTAAACTGACTGCTTCTTATCGGCTAGTCCAGTACGCTTTGGCATACAGCTTGTTCTCACCCTCATGGCAACTTTGGAACTTTACAAATAGAATCCGGGTAACGATATGGATGAAAATTAACAAAACTGCTTAATACGTTACTGCAACTTAAGCTGAAATTTAATGCAATTTTGGGCACTTCAAGAGCAAAAAGTAGTACAAACATGCAAACAACACGAATACGAAACTGTAATCTCATTGTTTTCTTTGCAATGAGATTAATTCAGAAATTCAAATCATACATGGATTAAATTGAAAGATATTTGACGAGCTTCATGGACAAAGGCACCATACATTAGCTTTTTTGCACATTACTTGCAATTACCGTTTTTTCACTTAAGCACATGCATTAAAAAACAGAAACTACAACTGTCATAAAATTTCCTTGCACCTGCTTACTATTGATGAATATGGTGCATGGATTTACTTTTGACCATTTTAATGCCCGCGGAAAAAAAGAGGATTAGGGTGATTTAGACAAGATTTATTTTGGCAATGGTGTTGATGTTCGTGTGAGTTCACTTTGCCGAAAAAACAACAGCATTTTCTGGAAGACCTGAATAAGTTTGCTTCCTTTGGAAATCATATGGGAGTCTAAAAACCTCGCATTGAAACGAATATTATTAAATTTTTTAAAATCTTATCAAACTCTTTGATGTTTTTATGTTTTCTGTCCTATATACTTTTTTTTGAATCGTAAGTAATATTCAGATTTTGTAGATTTTGCAAGAAAATAGTTCGACTTTGGCATTCTCGTGTTTAAAGTTTTTCCAGCGTTTTCTGAAATTTGCACAGAGAAGAGAAAATACTGGTCCACAACATGAATGTAAAAGTTAATTACTTTTTTATGCACACACAATTGAACATATTCCAAAATTTTATTCTCTGCAAACTTCTCGCTGATTTATGTAAAACTAACATTTTAGAAAACAGAGATTTTGAAGAACTGGACATCCTGTCAGTCAGGCAGCTTTTACTCTAGCATTCCTTGTGCAAAAATGGTGAGAAGTCGTGAATTTGGCAAACGCGGACTACCTTATCTAACTCACAAGTGGTCTTCACTATACACTCTCGATGCATTTACACCTGCTGAAAGAAGTAATTTAAATAACAGGTCAACAGTTGTTTCATAATGATTACGACGAGTACTTCTTACTTTATTATTATTGAGAAAACACTTGCCGATCATGATACTGTCGGCAAAGCAGAAGTTAAAGCTATTTCAGATTATGATTTGTTAGTAGTTTCATACTAATAGAGCATAGTAATAGAGATTCCTATTTTTGCAAAGTAATTAATGCCTTATCACATCCTTCTCTATTTTTCTTTCTTTACATCACCGCTGTTTTTTATTTGTTAAATCATCACAGCTTCATTGCTGTGGCCCTCATCTTCTATAATAAATAACAGCAATTATTTCTTAATTATTAAGGAGTAATAATCAATAAATATAATTTAAAGAGTCTTGAAAGCAGGATCAGTATGCCAAGTACGATGATCAAGATCTTATCTTTACGATCAGTCTTGTGGTCAAAACTGGATAAATGTGTGATTTAGCACTGATTGTGCTATTTTTTGGTTTGAGTAGTGAAAACAAAAATTTTAACAAGTCGCTATTTGTATTGATAACTTCTGTTGAAAAACATACTTTGCACACTTATTGATTGCCGTAATTAATTATCTAGAACAAGTGATATGACTCGTGATTACATGTTATTGCCAAACTGTAAAAAATTTATTGTGTTACTTTAATGCGCTAGTTACAGATTTCTACCGGATAAATCGACTGTAGACGACCACTGTAGGTATGAATTGTGTCGCTGCTTGTTTTTACCAAATGGAGAGTTTATCGCCTTAGGTTCCGGTAACTTTTTGTGACTTCATATTGCTGATATAAGGTAGTCAACGAGGGAAAATTTTTAGCTATAATTTATAAATTAGAAGGATTTCGAAACAGTTTTTAATTATATAATTTTGGAATCAAAAAATGAACTTTATATTGCTATGTACCAAAAAAGTACTAGGTCAGAATTATTTAGAATGATATAAAGTTACTGGCATATTTTCCACCTCACGAATTAAATTTTTATTTTTATCATTTCTTGAATACTTTTCTATTTATTTCTCTTGCAGTTCCTCCACGAAGAACGATTCGTGTATATCATCGGCAACTAACCAAGTATTCACTGTTTAAGGAAATATATTTACCCGGCACAGGTCCTGTTACTGATTTAGCTCTCAGCAATCGTGGTGATCGCATAGCAGTTGCTACATTTGAAGCTTTCCGTAATGCTTTCTACCTTTCATTTAATGACTTATTGGCCTTTGACTAGAATTTAAGAAATATGCTTTGCTTTTCGAAACTGTTTAACACTCACTATCCAATTGATGACAGTACTTCTGCATTCTGAAGTTGAATTATTTGAGAAGTTTTTTTAAATTTATAAAAAAGAATGGTACAACAATATCAAAATTTTTACTGTAGATTGAAATATTTGTTCGTTACTGAGTTTTTAAATATCGTAAACAATCTGTATATGATTCTAACATCGCAGTTATAAGTTACAGTACTTCACGTTCCTCGTGATAAATTTTATGAAGGATCGAGATGGAACACTTTTCGTGCACAACCACCATCTGAGATTGGAGGATTGTAAGCACTTATACCGCGCAAAAATTATTCGTGAAATTGTTATTGCTATATATTAAAAGCAAATAGAATCACGCATAACTTTGAAAAAATTTCTTTAATTCATCCTTTTTGTTCATTTTTTCAAATTTTGAATAAAGGATGAGTTTAAGAGAAGCATATTATTCCCTAAGTTACTCTTTGGATGATGAACACATTGTGATTGCTGGATCATACGGTTTAATTACCATAATTAATACTCAGGACTACTCTTATAGTTTGGTAAGAATTTGATGCACAGTCAAGAAGCAGATCAACTTGACAAATATTAGAAAATAAGTTTATAATCTTAATCGTGATTTGCCTTAATTATTATGGCTTCACTATCAAGCAAAAAACTAATAAGAAGTATTATTTGTTGTTTTCAATTAAAATCAAAATAAATCTTAGCCTTCTACTTAGTTACCAATTTTTCGAAAAAATGGTTGTGAGAAGAAGAAAAACAGAAAATACTTTTGAAAACAAACAGCTTTAAAAGTTATAAAAATAATTTCAGCACCGTGCACACATTAGTAATATTTCATCAGTATCCTGCTCACATATTAATCCGCATATTTTTTATTCTTCAAGTACGGATGGATTTTTTAAGGTTAGTGTGTAAATTTTGTTTATTTTGTCGATTTTTGAAAAGATTCAAGTTTTTTAAGTCTATGAGAGGAAATGCGTGATTTGCTTTCGCTAATTCTTATGCTCTATTTCTTACTTTTTCTGATGATTTACCTAGTAATTACTGATATTTGTCAGGTGAAAAGTAGTGAGTTCAAGTTAGAATATTAAGACCCACTGAGTAGTTTCAAAAAACATAAATGTTAATTTTGCCAAACATATTACATAAGTATTCATCATTGATATATGATAATAATTGGAGATATTTTTAATAGAATATTGACTAGATAAGATGCATTGCTGTGATAAAAATATGAGTGATCTATCACTGATAATTTAGATTTGGGATAAACGTTTGTTAAGAGATGACATTCCTGTTGCACTTTCTAGTAAAAATGATTCTGCTATTAGTAATATTGATATTGATGACCAAGATATGTATCTGGTTGCTAGTAATCATAACAATGTCATCAATATTTGGGATTTGCGGTTGTTGAATAAGGTACAGTACGATATTTAAATCTTCAGTGATAAAGCTGCAGATGTATTGAGCATGATTTGCTTGTATTTATAACTGATTATAGAGTAGTTAACTGGACTTCAGATTATAGTAAAATGGTGAAATTATGGGAATTGTTTGAAATTGAGTGTAAATAATGTTAAGAATAAAAGTAACTGATTACAATCTTAGACTTATGTAGACGACAGACGAGAACGACCAGTTCAAACTGTAGGACTTCCACTTTTTCAAAAAGGCAATAATTTTTAATGGCATGAATTTTCTGCAACATCAAATTATTCCGACAACTATGGAGGAAATTTCATCTTAAAAAATACAAAATTTACTGTTCTCAAAATATCATATAGTTGAATTTATAACCCTTGATAATTTATCAGCATGGACGGTGAAAGACCTCCATCTCTTTGAATTCTTTTGGCGCGTAAAATTTTCCTGTACCAGAACTGGCCAGCGGTACGTACATGGTGGGAACGACTTGGGAAGAATTTCTAGTTAGTGATCCGTTGTATATTTCAGTATGCATGTAGTATCATATGTTTACAATAATTCGGCTTTCATTCAAATATTATTTTCACAAGTTATCTTTTTTGCAGTCTTCGACATTCTAACAGGGGAACGTGTCAAAGATTTTACTGGTTGCAGCTCTACAGTATTTGATTCAGTTTGGAATCCAGAAGAAAATGAAATTCTTGGCGTCACGGTAAAATCAGCTATTTATTTAAGAAATAACGAAAACCAAGTATCTGGTTTAGTTTTGCTTGATTTAAAGTTAGTTTATTTAGAAAACCATATTATCAAAAATATTAGAAATCCATGACGTGATTTCTTAATATATCTGAAAACATGGTTTTTTGATATATCTTTGTGACTCAGATGTATGGAAGAGTGATAAGGTGTTATCGAGATCTAGATGCATCGGATGCTTGCTGATTCACTGTCACAGTTTAATGTAATTGAAGCAACACACTAATTTAATCTTGTTGTCGAATGTGAGTTTTAATTATCCTGAGCAATTACTTGTTTATGCGTGATAATGTTTATGAAGGTGCAGGAAAAATAAGCACATATTTCTTCATTTTAGTTGTTAATGGTTAATTTAGATGAGAATTTAGGTTGTTTGATAATCATCAATTTTCATTACTGCTTAATACAAGTAAGACTTCTTGTAGATTTTTTCTGTTCATTGTTCATTTGCAGTTCTTGGTTACATTTTCGTTATTTTGCTTCGAACATGCTCTATTAATATTTTAGTTTAATACATCTAGAGCTTTGCCTCTAAGTCGCTGTGTTTGTTGTATGAGAAGTGTTGAATGCTTAAAAAACAAAATTCTCTGCTCCACGAAATATGATTCTTGATGGCTCTTTAATTCATTACTAAACTCAAGATATGTATCAATTTCCTGCATTTCAAAAGTGAATTTTAATTTGTATGAACAACAAATGTTTTATCAGTATTTTTCATGAGCTGCTTACATTATTCTATCATTCGTATTTAATTATTTACTGAAAATACAATTTCATGATTATTTGTAATCACTGACATCAAATTAATTCCACATTTTTTGTGTATTCATGCTAAAAAGTTTATTCTTGGATAGCAGCTGATGCGATTGCTAATATGATGATAGGAAATATCAGGACAGTTGGTTGGTTAATTAACTGCATTATTCAGCCAGATGCATTTAAGTAATTAGCAAGACAACTTCGGGTGCATTTAACGAACACAAATGTCTAGTCTGCTGCACCAGTGATAATATTAATAGCATTCAGGTCCTTAGGAATGGTTATTTATCGCGCCTTATTTTACTTTCTATCTTTCTTTTCCACTTCCAATATAAATTATTAAAAAGTCCATTTCAATTTCAACAAGAATATGACTCATAGTTGTATGGAGCATCCGTTAACTCGCAGAGTTTTTTACTTTGTAATTGATATATAATCATAATTGGTTGTTGATTTCCAAATAGTTTACTCAATCAGAGATACTTCATAAACCAAATACTTCATGAATTGATACTGAAACATGCATTTATCACATCTCTTGAGGCTGCTAACCACTGAAACTGAAATTATGGTTGACAGGTTTGTTAATGCCTCTGACTCGGAAAGAAGAAAATTTTTGCTTCTCTTTTCGTATTAGTAGCGTCTAACTTCATTCTAAAGAAGGATAAAAAGGATTCATGTTGACGGACTTCACGAATTCTCCTTATTAATGGAGTGACGAACTTTTCTTATATTTGCGAGTGCATGTTGCTTATTAACTTTTTGAACGAAATTAAAGTACCTCATGAATTGATGCTGAAACATGCACACATTTGCATCAGTCATGATAGCACGCATTAAGAATACGTAAGACTTGATAAATTCCTTTGTCAACTTTATGAATTCTAATCGCGGTTGCTTTTGTGAAGAGCTTTCGCGATTAGTTTGATTTTAATTACTCATATAATGGGTACGACTTCCTTTTTGGCTTCTGCAGGACATAAGGTTTTACTACAGAGTCTAAACCTTCTGATTTTTTTTACAAGCAATGCATGCAATTCCTTCCCGTTGAAATAATTTTTCAGGCATCCGCGAAAGCCAGACTGATCTCGCTTTTGAGGGAGAAGTTAATGACCCATTAGTGGGTATCACAAGATCTAAGCAGGTGACAAACTTAAAGGTGGAACCACCTTCAAACAAAGAATTGTTGCAAGTGGCAAACTCCAGTTCTACTTTATGTGCAACTTTGGTACTACTTATGCTGGTCATGATAATTTTTGTATTTCTAAAGATTTGTCGATTGGCTAGTCAAATACGGTACATTCACTGGAAGAAGCAAATGGTGAGTATTATGGGCTTTTAGGTCTTGTATTCTATTCTGAATAATTAATATAAATTAATCACTAAATTATAAAAAAGTGCTTGATAAATCTTACACACCTCAATCTTTTCAAAAGTTCTGAAAGAGTAGATTTATTTCCTTAAGCCAGCTATAGACGAACTTTATTTTTAGTATCTCCTCCGAATTATCGAGAAATCATATGTGCAAATTGAAAACTGATTCATAAATCACATTATTCATAAATTCTACTTATTGCGATTGATCTTGGAAATGTGTTAAAGCCAATTCACTTAACCTCACTTACTCTTACCAGTGATGATTATGAACTATACGCACATATTAATCATTAATTATTAGCTTAGGCTGATAAACTATCGAACCGTACACCTCAGGTAATAACCCAGCACTGTCCATATCGCTCTCAAAATAATGCAAAACCAAAATACAAAAGATACAGGTATGAAGTAATTTGGATATTCCACATTACAAATTACATAACTACTACACATTCCTTCTGCTCATTGTATCAAAGTTATAATTATAATACAACCGAAATCTTCCTTCAGTATTCGCAAAATATTGCCCGTACGATCATAGATGATTACTCTACATTTTTATACTTCAAAAATCATAATGATCTGATGTTTTATAAGCGCCAAAATTATAGCCACTCAATCAGTCATTGCAGAGTTCAACATACTAATTGCATATAAGAGTACATCTGATGGAAGGTGATTTAACTGAAATATTCGCAAAAGACAAACAGTAAAGGTTGACTGTCGGAATTATGCGAAACATGCGTTTAATGAACTGAAGTTAGTTATATAGACTTTATAGGAAGAAGCTCTCAACTCCTAGCAAAAAGTTGAAGATTAATTTATCGCTATCTGCTAAGTTCGATATGAAAAGTGACGAGCTTGCCGAGGTAAGTTCTTGCAACTCTTAATCAGCCTAAAGTAGCGAGCAAATTTAGGATCTCAAACACAAATTCAGCTGTGACACGTCAAACAATCAATGATTATCTACTAAATTTTATTGTGAGATTTCATTGATGTTTTTTGGATGGAATACCTCATAGATATAATCCTTCTTAAAGAAATCTTCAAAATAAAAAATAACTTTTCTCTGCTGATGGACACTCAGATACTACTGATTTCAAGGTTACTACCACTTCTGTACCAGCAAAATCAACAATGATATTATCTCGCAAATCTCAACAAGCTATTAATGAAATTTGATGATGAACACGGTAAATCCATCATTACCAATCGTTGGAAAGAAAAACATTACAGCGTAGCAAACCCAAGCCCCTGTCTGTGATCCACATAATCTAATGGTCAGCATAACACCACTTTTAATAAGAATATAATAAGTTGAAAATTTTCGGATTTCAAGTAGTAAAACAGTCATAGTAATCGGAACTGCTAACAACTACCTCACTCCCCATTAATCAGGAAATTAGTAACTGAAAAAGCGCACAACCTATAGAAACATGAAAACTTAATAATAACAATTCCACAAGTTTCGTACGCAACTTGAGGAATTGCTATTATTCAGTCTATAAATTAGATGAATTAAAGTTAGATTAGATAAATTAGAATTGAATAGACTTAGAACTAAACTATTCAATTTATAAATTAGATGAAAATATCTAAATCGCTTTAATTGTTTTATTATTGGAAACATGGATGTTGTTTTAGCTCATTATCGATACCTTTATACTTCAATTATGATGATTCATAGCAGAGACAATGTAATGCCATGACAAATTAGAGAAATTACACGAGAATAATTTCTCATATAACTTCATCAACTATCAAATCTCTGACACAAGATCTCTTAAATAAGAAGGCGCCTCGTCAAATAATCGAAGAAATAACAAATTACCAACAGCTCAATAACAATTAACAAACTAAACAACTCAATGTGCGATGAAAAGTTCGAAAATATTTGCACAAATACACATAATAACTGCAGTATGACACAAGTTGATACAGATATATGATATTTAGAAAAACATTTAAAAAATCAAATCACATTTAATCAGCTGTTAAAACAACATAAGTTCATTTTGTAAAACACTTTTATTTCCCACCACATACAATACTTCAACACAAAATTCTTGATCTTGAAACATAAACATATTCTATTACGAAAAAAAAAACAATTAGACAGACTCCTACTTGGGGATACGACGAATTTCATTAGAAAGCCAGAACACGCAAGTCATTAAAACCATCGATGCACTCTGGTGCATGACACCCAGGTAGACTGGAACATAGTGCACCTAAAATTGTAAATAATAAAATGCAAAACACAGAACGCAGTAAAATATTAAGTGAAATGCATAATTAAATCCTCTTTTGACTCAAATTTATGAAATCAGGAAAAAAACACGTTTAGCCTTCATTACATGTTCATCAATCAATTGCTGATAAAAATCAACAAACAATACAATCAAGTGCCCTTCACGACACATGATATATATATTTCAAACGTTTTTACAAACTTTTCAAAAGAAAAAGTAATTGAAAGTCATTACATTAATAATGACACAAAGATAGATTATCACACATGATTTTGATACATAAACTTGATTCCGAAAAAAAAACATGAATTTAATGGTTTAAAGTATTGAAATCTTAAAAAATCAAAAAGAAACAATTCTAGGATACGAATTAAATAGTTACCAATGTTGCAATTCCTAGAATCACTTGAACATACATCATACCCATCATTGAATGTAAAGCAAATTTAGCACGCTGACCGAGACGCATACGACGTCCAATCAACCAAGTAAGTGTTACTGATAGCAGTGTCAAATATGCCTATAAATAGTAAAATTAGAGATTACAGAAGTAATGTCAAGAAATAATAGACAAAAGTAAATTGGAAATATATAGATTGACGTTAAAAAAATGAGCATATAATGGTACAACTACTTTTACTAAAGCCAATATAATAAATTTCGGAAAAAAACAATACCATATTCCGATGCATAAATTGAGCAGTCGTGGGATTTTCAAAAATGTTTCGCCATTTAGGATCTTTAATCCACAAATCTTCTGGAAACCAGCTTTCTGCATATTTCGGCCATGTATTGTACACTAATCCCGCATCTAAGCCAGCAACAAAAGCGCCTAAATGTGAAACCACGTTATTTATAGAAATTTATATAAATAAAAGACCTCGTAAACTATCAGTTTCAATCTTGTCCAGAATTACAAACTGCTCTAACCCATTATTGCGGTCAAAATGATCAGAGTTTTTGATAAATGTGTCATGCTACGCAATTGCCCGATTCTACTGATGTTGACATGCTGAAATTAAATTAAGCTTGTTATATTAAAAAACCGCTTGCATTGCAACCTTCAAGAGATAAGAAAATTTGAAAAGCAACAATCTTCTCACTTTCTGAACTGTCTATTTCTTTCAAATACACTAAAATTATATCAACTTCCATTCTTCGAAACAAAAGTGATTATTATGCAAACGATAACTTTTTTACACCAATGCAGCCATAAATTTAAGATAATGAAGTCAATGTTTAAACTTGGTATGATAAAACTTGAAGTACAAGAGTGCAACATAAATACATGAAGAATTGTCAATACTAATTTATTCCCCGTCTTGTTTAAATTTGCTTCTACATCACTAGACGAATTATTTGCAGAAATAAAACCATCTGTATACAAATAATCATCCCCCTAATGATATACGAGAAAAACTTGTCGACTTCTGTAAACACTATTATTTTTCACAGTAGGTAAATGTAAGGTCGATCTACACATGGATTTTAAATGACAAAAAGAAGAAACCAACTAATTACCTGTACAGCGTATTGTAAACGTGAGTTACTGAAAATCCTTCTATAAAGATTTTCGAAAAAAAATTGATAAGGAAGTTAAATAGGACAATAAACTTTGATAAAACGAAAATTGATATTTGCAATAAAAAAACTACTGAAACAAACTAACATTGTGTGGAATAAACACATATGAAAGACCAGTCCACAAAAATACTGTATACAGCAAAAAGGCAAGTGCCAGATGAGTAGCTAAACGATATTCCGACACTCGCGGTATTTGTTTGTTAGAATTATTATTGGGATCCAATCCTGATTTTACCATCCACCAACCAATGAGCCCCTAAAAAAAGTAAATGGTACAAAGTAACTGATATTATTATAGATTATATTATTTTAGTGGTCAAAGAATATGCTTCACTTATTTACCAAACTATAACACATCATAAGAGAGCTTACTTGTAAGCAAACTAAAGTACCGGCAATAAACATCCTTTTCTTCATTGCAGCAGCGAAATGACCTTTACTCCAAAAATATGCACAAGGAAGTAGAAAAATGACGCCTAACGCTCGTCCCCACATGCGGTGGATGTACTCCATGGCCCAAATAAATTTAAAATCTACCAACGTCATTTCTTCATTACTACTTTTGCTGCAACATATATTAAAGCTTATCAACAGCAATAGTTCCAGCTTTTTGGTATTGATCAGCTTGAATACATATTTGGAATATCACATCTTGTTTCTTAAAACAGATTTTGTAACAAAACTAAATCATACACATTGTCTCCTGCCAAAACGCACTTTAAATTCCTAAGGATGACAAACTTAGAAGAACATACAACTTATACTCTGGAAATTGTTTGTAACGTTCAAATTCCTGTTTCCACTGATCTTCATCCCATGGAGGTCTCATTGTACGAAAAAGATCCCAATTCACCATACTTAGCCCTGATTCAGTCAATCTAAAACAATAATTTAAAACAAGATTCTCAACTTATCATAAAAAAGAGATAGAAAGAAATGTCTACAAACATAAGCAGACTTCATGCCTGGTAATGCCTCCCAATGCAACGGCTCCATACACCATTCCTGCACATCCCAGGAGCCATACCCCAATTATTTTTCGCTGTAGAGGTGTCAACTGTTGAGATGCCGACAACCCAATTACCAATCGTCTTTTTAAAATATCAGTCCTAAAGCAGTACTATGAACAATCTACACATTACGATAATAACTTCATCTTCATTATCAAAATGTAAATGCCTTCTTAACTAACCGAACCAGTGATTTATTATGCTAAAATACCACACTAACATCTGCAAATTTTTGAAACCATCAAACGATTTCGTGATCAATCCACGTGATAATTGACCAATAGAGAACAACGACTGCTTGGTGACTTTGACAGACACTAGACCGGTCAAAAGACGTGGAAACATTTCTGGAACAATTCCCAGTACAAACTGACTACAATGTGCAGCACACATTATATCAGTTTACGAGGAAAAGAAGTGCATAGATCACTTAAAGTCAAGTCGCTGGTTAAAAGGACAGCTAAGATATAAGCATCCTTTACGAATACAATTTCGCTCAAGATAATGATCTATATTTTTAGTGAGTAATGGAGCCTAGAACGAAAATGTTTCCGTGACGAACAAGGCCTAATGCGACAAAAGACTACAAATACTTTAGTATCACAATACAACTAATTTCACCAGAATTGTCACACTGCTAATATTTGTGACAAAAATTAGAAATTATAAAGATACTAATCGTCTAAATAATACTAATATTCTATACATCATAACAAAGTGGTGTGTGAGATGTAACTATTAAAATGAAGCATAACATTGAGCAAATGCATTGAACACAAATATCAAACTGCTTTAGCTAACAAAACTGGATCACTAAAAAATCAAAATAAGCTTTACAATACTGACTAAATTAGAGAAATTTCAGTCATATTTTGAGACACTATAATAGAACAATATAAAAATGTGATCATCACAATCCACATACCAGAAAAGCTGAGCAATTTCTCAATTTAGTATGGTTTTCAATAGCATAAAGCTGAAGTAAAAAGTTAATAACACTATGGAAGTATGTTTTCGAATATTGTAATTTAGGCTGTGACAGAAAACAACGAAAGTCTGATGAAAGAATAATTCTAAAAAGAAACTTGTTGAAAAAAACGCAAAATGTATGTAAAATAGTTGGACTTGAAAGAGACGATAGGATCTTCCAACTTTTCAAAATGGCTCATGACATAATTAAATCGTTTAAAAATATTTCCAGAAATAACCATTTTATCAAACATTATTTTAATGAAAACATCTCACAATCTATCCATTTATTTGATAAAAAACCCAGCCCGCGAAGAAGCGAACAGAGAGACTACTATTTCAACTTTACAGATAAAAAGAGTGCCAACGTGAGAGATGTTAATGATATCAAAAATTCTTAATAACCTGAAAAGTTTAGTAAGTCCACTTTCAAGCTAAAAATTCCAAGCAATAAAATAACAACCAGATAAAATTCAGAGTTAACTTTTAGCCTAACAGCACATTCATCAAAAATTGTCAGCTTGAGGAGTAATTTTAAACTGATAACAAAATAAAAGTGGAAGTTTACAAAAAACATACAAGAAACATCAGCTGAGGAGATAAATACGCAAAATCATATTATTTTGTGTTCTCTTTTTTCTGATGAGCAGTAAATTTCGGAGAAAGACCAAGCATCTCCACTTTAAATCGCCAATAGGCAACAACCATACGATCCCAAATATTGCCCAAATCACAGAATGCAGGTCGAACATCAAGAACAGTGAAGAGCTTTGTCTTTGGATCAACAGGACCAGCGTCATAAAAATCGATGACATAATGCACCTGAAAGAAAGAAAAAGGATAAGTTCAGGAAGACGACTAGCATTAAAACTCTAAATAAGTCATTATTCTCTAAAAAAAGGGAACATTTTACACTTTCAGCAAACTGTGAAAAACAGAAAGAAAACTATCAAGAACCGACATGATAATAGTAAACATTATTAACGCCTTTATTTCCCATAAATTATAGCACATATTATAATTATGATTAACCAATGATAATTAAAAAAAAAACAATTAATTAATGAAATAGGATATACTGAACGAATTTTAGACAATTTTAAACAGATGTATGAACATACTTCTTTCTGTCCACATCGATCCACCATCCAATCATGTCGATCAAAAGGTAATTCGTATCTGAAAATGACAAAGGTTCCACCAAATTCGTATATTGAAAAAATGTAAAAAATAATTAAAGAGACTCACTGAAAACAGCAAAACTTGGCATGGGAGCTAAATGGAACAAAAAACTAAACCAAACCCTAATAACTGTCTTATTCGGGCTCGTGGTGAAATTTTTTGGGAATTGCCATGAAAGCTCTTCAGCTTTGGACATCCGCATTCACTAAAATTTATGGCTACAAAATAGTTTAAAGGCAATAAAACTTTCTTTTACCAATCACTTAGCCACTACTTTATCAACTAGTATAGTTTAAAAAAGAAATTTCCAAAACTACTTTCGAAGAAGTGCAGTAGAATTAAGCAGTAAAAATAAAAGTTTCTTTCACATTAAAGATGAGAATGTATCTCGGCACAAAGATATAAGAAAAAACGAAAAAGTCAAAGAAGACACGTACGGATGTAGAAGGATTTCCCACTTTAAAATTTCACGCCAGACTTCTTCATTGTTAGCGTTATGAATTTTGATAATCTTACGCATGTCCTGAGCACTTATTTGATCATTCTTCCACTGCCAACCTACAATAAATGAACATAGTTTTTAAATGAAAAGTAAGTCATAAGTACTACTTAACATTAAGCAAAAGAAAAAACTAATTAATGATCAATACCTTTTTTTAACATAGCATTCCAAAACATTTGTTCTGAAGGATATTCCCAGTAACCATTATCCACAGCTCTTGGTATAGTTGACTGCTCTCTTTCTGTACTTAAAATAAATGGCTGATCAGGAGAAGGTCTTTGATTAGGAGACGGCATCTGTAATTCAACAAAGAATACATATCTTATCAAGGAATACAAAAACATGATTTGACTTCATACAAGCTAATTGCATAATTCAAGACAGTATATGCAACAAATCTCTTAAGATGGCTGAATAAAAAAAATGTTTTTAAAACTATGGAATGAAGTTTAATGCATGACCAGAAAAAAAATTGGTATGCAAGAAGGACTCACAGCATTTAGCTCGTTCAACTGATAAATTGAACTGCATTGATTAATGAGATCTATTTGCAAACTTTGCCTTGCTGGACAATCCGATTTCAATTGACTTATTTCATTTGAATTATCCGACTGACTTTTATCCGTTTCATGAGGGCATCTAGACTTTGAAAGCTAAAAATGTAGATTCTATCAATAAAACCAACAGAAGATTTCAGTGCGAATGTATGGAAGAAAATTCTACCTCAGAACGAGAAGACTCCCGAAATAGTTGATACGACTGCCAATTGCCCATAATAAAGAGTGCTACAAAAATTTGCAAGTAAAATAGCGAAGAATAAGGGACATAGCATATTAAGATACAAAAAAACGAAAACATGATTCCACATAAGCATCATATAATTACAAAAGACACTGAAGAAATACTTAAGAACAATTTAAGGAAAGCAATCACATCAAAAGTAAGACCACCCTTACACTTCAGATCAGCGATTCCAAACACTACTGAGTCATTCTGTTGCATTCAGACTTGGTCAATGGCCGCAGAAAAAAATTGAAATTTTCAAACCATAATGACAATTGTGGTGCAATAGACTGTTATCTATAGTACTGTAAAGTAGCAATAATTGAGGGCGAGGTAACATCATTTGAAGGACATTATTCTCTTTTGCACTCGGAAAACAATTGGAGAAACATTGAAAGTTCTCTGCAAAGCATCTTCTTGTCATGAATATAATACTTTCGTGACTACAGATAGAATTACTTGACTATAAATTGTCAGTAGGTCATCTCTTGGACTTTGAGAAGTATAACCGGCTCGGTAGTTCAAGTCGTTATGAATCAGTCTAGTCGTGCTTTTACGAGTCTGAGCTCGTAAGTAGTGAGTGTTATGATGAACTCGTAAGTAAATAATTTTATGCCTCATTATTTTGTAATACATTGATATACTGTAAATAAGGTTATTTATGCTGCAGCAACTCATTGCTTTTATTTCAGATATTCTGTAATGAAATTCTAAAAACAAAAAAAATTTCATGCTGATAACAGACTTCGCTAGATGTGTTAATACAGTTCATTAGAAATTTCACAGTTTAGTGCGTCAAATAATGTCAGCCATCTTACGGTATTTCAATTCATTTTTTGGTTCCGTGTAGTGGTCTTGATTTCTGACGTGTTGTTTTCGCCAAACGTATCACACGATTGCGGCGTGATTTCTTACGTGAGTCGTGGATGGGTTCTTCGAAGGAAAAACGCTGTGCAACTGTAAGATCAGATTGTGGTGGTGCATAGCTTTCTGAATCAAGTGATGATTGCTCTGAAGTATCTGCTTGCTGTGATGTAGTACCGTACTTTTCGTCCGGTATTATTTTTGTATTCGTATTGCTCGTACGTGGAGGACAGGGACAGTAAGCCGCATCAGTACCTGGTGGTCCGGATTCACCCGGCTGAAAACCCGGCGACAAACGTAAGACTGTCTTTACATTTACTATCAAATACTAAAGTACTTTAGAAGTCATAATATCTGACCATTTCTGCTTATATTCAATGTTTTGGAAGAATAAGAGTTTTATATAACTTTTAAATTGATGAAGAGCCATGGAATTGTAGTAAATCAAAGAATACGTACTTTTCCAGGCAGCCCGTCTTCTCCAGGACTACCTGGGAAACCTGGAGGACCCTGCTTGCCTGGTGCACCCACTTCTCCTGGAGGTCCAGGAAAGCCATCTTCTCCTGGTGGTCCTACTGGTCCTTCTAACCCAGGTGGTCCTTGCGGTCCAGGTCTACCGTATATGATGACTGATGGTGACCCTCTTAGTCCAGGAGGCCCAATTGGTCCACGGGGACCTGAAAATATGACCAAAAAATTTATATTAACTTGCAGAAATGGATATGATTCGTAAAAATAGGGATGAGTTCAAGGCTTACCACATTGCCCTTGATTACCAGGCAGACCAGGCAATCCTGGCAAGCCTGGACTTCCATCACGTCCTGGTTCTCCAGTTTTCCCTGGTGGTCCTTGAGCGCCAGGTGGTCCTTTTGCTCCAGGTGATCCTTGTGCTCCATTTGGACATATGATACACGATTGATATCCATCAAATTCTGTTTTAATCAGAGAATCATCGCCGTCTCTTCCGGGCTTTCCGGGTATGCCAGGTTCTCCGTCAACTACAAATTTTTTCAACGCTTTACACATTTTTTTGTTTTCTTAATAACTTTTGCTATTTTTGATTTTCCATCGAATCTATTATTTTGTTCCGAATAAAGAGTTAATTCAGTCTTATTGAATTCAGAGAGTATTGGATATATTTGGAGTATTTTGATAGAATTTTCATATAATGAAACTTGCTTCCTGGATTGCCAGGTATTCCGGGTGGGCCTCGTGGACCTGATGGACAGAAATTTGGTTGTGCTGCGCATGCTGCAAATAATTTGTATTGAAAAATAATGATACTTCATTTTTCAGCTTTTTTAGTCACCACTGCAAAGTGGTTGGTGATGTAAGTTAAAACAATCCAAATGTCTTACTGCATTGTAATGCAAGAAATTCATTCTCAAACTGCTCATCTTCATCCTCGCTTGAGTACGCCTGTCGATGTATTCGTTTTGACCGTAAAGATTCGGGAAATGTTATTTTTAAATCCCTGACACGAGATATGTTTTCCTTCTCCAAGGGGAATTTCATCATCTCCGACCAAGCATCATTAGCTACTGTCTAAAGTTGTTGAAAGAAACAGGTGTGACATCAATATGTAATGAAGTCACGCTCCTCAGGATCTCGTTAATTCATATAATAATTACAGGAAAATTTGAATTTTGTTAAACATTATGTGGTAATGACGGCTGTGTAAGCAGTCTTTCAAGAATATTGGAAAGTTACTTGGAAGTTGTTTCCAAAACCTGTGAAGAAAAATTTTTTTACCAATATGCATTTGAAAATTTTTTGTAAAAAAACCACTATTTGGATGACAAAAACCTTATATATTATTTAAGAAGTGATTGTTACTACTACAAATGAGTTCATGTAAAACTTTTCAAGACAATTTAAAGGTCTTCATTGAAGATTTATTCCCACTTTGAAGTTGTCTAATTCATCGAGTATTTCTTTATACAGATCATTAATTTCTTGGTACAGCTGACTGCAAATTACCAACGATACGAATATCATCATAAAGCAAGCAACTGATGCAGTGCTGATCCAGAAGTACGTTGTTTTCATGGTAAAGCTGAAACTTTAATTTGGGTAGTAACAGAAAGTTTTGTCTCAAACAAGTGAAAGATTTAGCAGCTAAAGGTTGAATCCATAAAAGGAGAAGGTACGAGAAGTAATGTCTTAATGCAAATCAAGTTTTCCTTATTTCAATAAAATTGTTGGAAAACTGGAAGCATTCAGTGGTGTAATATGAATGATTTTATTTCATATCAACATATTTCTAAAAACTTTCTAGTAAATTTTCCACGCATATTTACGAGCTATTCATTAGTGGAAGTTTCACGCGTTGTATTTGAGTACTGGGATATAGAATGAATGTGACATAATTTGCTTCACAGTAATTTTTTCATTCTTATGGAGAATAATTACTTTTGCAAACATTAGATTTATAAGTATAAACGACAAACTGAGCTTTTTCCAAAAATTGCAGAATTTGATGAAAGAGCAGTTACTGACCAATTATAACACAAGATATCTAAAGTTTGCATATAGAACTCTACTAGAAACCTGAAATCTTGAAAAGATAGGATACGTTTCGTAAAAAAATGAGTTCATTGCACTTACTTACCAAAATTTGAGATAAGTGGAATATTTTAAGAAGTATGGTAAATGTGCGGAAACTGCAGTTTACACTATCTCTACATCTATAAATCCATCAGTTAAATGAAAATTTTCAGTAGGTGTGGACGAATTCGTCGTAAGGAGTGATTGATAGATGAATCAGGTTTTCAGCAATGTTCAAACACTAAAAACTTGAAATCCTTAACTAAATGAATGCTGTGAAGTTACCTGTCGAATTAATGAAATGAACAAATCTCCCGTCAGTTTTTCATTTATTATTATTATGATTAATTTGTCTATCCCGACTTACGATGCAATGACATTGTGCTTATCAAGTGTTAACGATGTTTAATAAACTAGAAAATTAGCATTAAAGAATGCAGTAATAATTGAAAAATAGGAGAATATTTTTACTTTGAATAACACTTTTCTACAGCTGAAGAGTGTTCGAAAAATTGAAGTGCGAAGCAAGCATGAAAGGTTTTAAATATCGAATTCGTTAAATTTAATTTTCTGGTCTTTAATAACGTTTTATAAGTTAGAAAATACCCATTTCTTAGAAGTAGTTACAGCGATTTCTTCCATTATTTCCAGAAAACCTTATATTATAACTTCACTCTTTTAAAATTTAATCACAGCCAAGTAAGAGAAACACAGACAACTACGCCATTACTATCTATTTATTATTATCATATCGTTATTCAATATTTCTATCACTATTATTACTTATTAATATTAATATTATCATTATTTATAGCAGTAGTATTATTAAGAGCCATCTATTTCATTATAATGGTAATTAGTGTCATATTTCGTTAAAGTCAGTTCAAAATAGTAATTTAGCACATAATAATTTAGCCATTGATTGAGCACATAACTTTTTGACTTGAAATAAAGCTCATAATGAAATCGAATATGCTCTTTACTTGAGAATTTTTAGCGTATAATTATACTTCGAAAAAACTGCGGTCAATTGGAAATAAAACGTAAAAAAGCTGCAAATAGCATCGATCCACTTAACATTTCTCCTAGCAGAAAAAATTTTCGCGACTTCATATTTCGCATTTCCACACTTGAACCGGAAATAAATCAAATGAACTAATCAAGCAGAATAGTGAGCTTGTGCTTCTCCAACTACATAATGTTCTTGTAGATACCGCAGCCATCTGTACCAGAAGGGCAGCCACGTACTTTGCAACTATCTAAAGACTAGTACAACCTGTCGACAACGTATTAGCAATCCAGAAAACGTTCTTGTATAGCGGAATAGAAAAGAAAAGCCACCATGCAAAGGTATACAAGATGCAGGCGAATAAAATCTCGTCCAT
>UYYF01004653.1:23060-44255 GCA_900618365.1 Thelazia callipaeda
ACAAGATGAGGCACGATACTGTTATCTTCAAGATAGAAATATGTTTCTTGCTGAGAAAGGTATGTGCCAACATTTCAGGGAAAGTGTGAAGACCATCTAGCAACGCAGTGTGAAAAAATGTTACATCACGACTATACTAGAAGACACAGTGAGGTCCTACGATGCATCCACTTGGGACTTTGCAAGAAGTATGGTCTGAAAGCATTTCCGCGCTTGCAAAGCCGTTCTGTTCAGGAGGTCGTCCCGAACGAGAATGTAGAGATCAGAATCGATATGCGATAAGAAGGGATATGAAGTACTCCCGTGATAGAAGTTGGCATCACTGGTCAGGACAGGTTAATAGCAGTCGAGACTAAGAAAAAACGGAAGTATGATATGCTTACTAATAAACTAACTCAAAGCAGCGATGAAATACGGAACGAAAGAAATTTCGCATGTAATGACTTGAGATGAGATAGCGACAAGCTTCCATAAACGTTACGAGAAAGATATATAATTATATCTGGTCATGTCGAGGCATACATCCTCCAATCGATAGTGCTCAAGATTTAGAAAACACTCCGTTCGATTAACGGCTGAATTGAACAAAGCGACAGAGACTAGCACAACAAAACTGATCGCCAGGCGAGTGCAACGGGACTGTCGGAACAAGATCCAGCATCAGAATCAGTCATGTGCAAACGAAAATAATGCACATATTGCACTTGGTGGCAGTCTCGCAGAATAAGTTTCTAATACGTTATAAATGTGTTTAAGTTGCTAATAAGTTATTCTCACTTCAAAACCACTCTCCGACAGGTCGCACTAACATATGGAACAACCATAAATGCCGATATCATTTACTGGGAAACTGATATTTGCTTTCATTGGAGTGAATTTAACGATCGTTATGCTTCTTTACAGGTCATATTTATGAAAAAATTGATGCTTAAGTAGAAACCTGAAAAGCTGCAGACAGGAAGATGAAATTGAGCGGAATGGGAAAATTTTTGACTTCCAAAAACTTTACATTTTAATACAACTTTAAAATACAAAAGTCGTAGCCAATGCTTAGAGGAAATAGGTTGACAAAAGGAAAAAGCACTTTCTAACCATTTGGCTATTCTACATCATTCATAAGATAAGGCAAACACTTTCTTGTAGTACTCTGACACGTTGCAAAAATTTACTATTCTAATCCACTGAAACTCAACAATTATCGCAGTGAAATTCTTGTAAAACAATCAAAAAATGTTGCTTACTGTAAGTGACAGCTTCATGCAAACGAAACTATATATTTAAATAAATGATTAGATACAAAGGTCACAAATCCATGAGCACAGAGAGCCAACGTAGCGCATTTTTTAGAACAAATAATTATAAAGTTATATAAATACAGCGAATATACAAGTTTCCAGATACACAACAACAGAAGCACCAATTACGCTTATCACTCAGTTGATGTTGCCACTGATTACGTGGCAAATCATTCTTGGCATATCATTTTTTCCAGAGGAATTCATAACTTATTTCTTAGATGAGATGTATGGAAATGACGAGGCTGCCGGAGACCAGCCAATCTTTCACCAGCCAACAAACTTAGATAACTTACATTCTCACGGTGACGTGCCTCCAACACCTATAGCTGAACAAATATCTTACGATTTCTTTTTCTAATTAGTGAAGTATTTACACTTATCTGATTCATTCTAAATACGTATTAGAATAGAATTCGAATCACAGAATGTTCTGTTAAGTTACATCAGTTTCTAGTTATTCTTGTTAATCGTATCCCAACTTTTTTTCGAGGTATCTGAATCACCACACAAATTATAATATTGTGTCATAAACAGATATATGGATTAATACTACATCATTATAGCTGAATCAAAGTGTGCGCATAAAATATTGAGCTAAATGACAACCGATCCTCCCATAACAAAGCATGGTTGCTGATTACTGAGTAGGTTATGTAATATAATCAAAACGATCGGATCCGAACCTTTAGAAAATGATCTTGTTAAAAAATATGATCAATTAAAGCCAAAAACACTTGTAATTACTTAATTCGGTAAAAAGGATAATGACGCAAAACTTGGTCTGTGAGAATACTTCAAATACTTGAACTCATGAAGGTAACATCACAAAATCTTGAAGTTGCTATTAAAGATGATTCAAAACATTAACAGTAGGCCATCAACTTCAATGATCTACTACCTCCAATTCGCGTTTCAAAGAACGATATCCTAATTCACATATATGCAAACCATGACATATATGTTTAAAAGTGAAATAATTTTAGAATAAAAAATCATTCATATTCCTCTTATTTAATAAAGTCCGAAAAAAACGTAATGAAACTGCAAATTTAACTTCAAATTCTAAAAACAACAACAGTGGCGAAATATGTTTAGCAGCAATGGAATGTTACTTGCTTACAAACAATACATCCCAGGCAACAAGTTTAGCAGTATAATACTAGTATTATAAAGCATGAAAACTTTCCAAACAAGAAAAAAATTTTGACGACAAAAAATTACATAAACATATTCCCTGGTCTTTCACTTCCAGAAGATTCTTGTTATTGCATCACTAGCTTTCGTACTAATGAATATAGGGTACTCCTATTTCTACTGTTTTTCTCCTCAAAAATAGTGAGCGCGATTCTCCGTTACATTCACTATTATCAAATGATTTTCATAGGAAAAAAATCTCCAAAAACCAATGCTACGAATATTAATCTATTGATAGGAACAGAAATCAAGAACACTCGTTAATGTTCAAATTATGAAAAATTTTTCCAATTTGGAACGAATTCGAAAATTATAATATAAACAAATTTCAAACACAACAAAAGTTAATACGAAACAAATGAATAAAATACTTAGGAAAAACTATATCAGATCAACAATTTCTTTTTCTGAACTGCGAAGGCTGCATGCCCAATTATTTCCTTAATTTTTTTCCCGTTGTTGTCGTTAGCTTGCCCTTTTTTCTTTTCAAATTTAGCCTATTAGACGAAAGTTTTTCACTGGTTTGTTTATCCGAAGTTAAATTTAAATTACTAATAGTCATAGCTTCAATTGGTAGTTCCTAAAAATGATGTCAATATTTATTAATAATTATAATTTGAGCAAATTTTTCATAACGACTATGTACTGTTCAACTCACAACAAGATTAATTTACTGAATCGATTTCTGCATTTCTAACAAATGGATGGTAATAACTGAATTCTTGTTCACAAGAATAAACGATTGAGAGCCGCATGAGAGCTGCTTAGTTACAGCAGCTCAGAGAGTATTTTAATTTTGAACACCAGTTTGAAATTATGTAGCACATTCCCTCCAAAAATTCAAATTTTATAGTAGAAATAAGACTTCTTAATATATTCCCAGCGTCAATTAAAACAAGATCACAAACCTTCCCAAAGATTCCATCTCTTATAACGCATTTCTTTTTCACTTTAAATTTTCCTGAAATCCTGGCATAAATTTTTGAAAGTTTCAAAAAATGATTATAAATTATGATTAAAAATAAAATTCTTAAATAATGAAACAGTTTTTATTTAAATATACAGCAACGCTGTGCAGAAACAGATAATTACTGAGACTAGAAAGACAAAAGTTATGTAATGAGACAAAAATGCGACATTCTTGATGTCTAATTTCGTTTATACTTACACTTGGTCGTAAATTGAAAAAAAATTACTATTGTTGTTTGACTATTACCCACTATAGTTTCATAAATAACAACAGTTCATAATAAATTTCTTAAGTATTCTGCATGTGATATTTGCTTACGTTTGCCCACATGAAATATGTGAAATTCTAAATATTTTTTCTGAGAAATTTTAGATATATACGAGGACTGTAATGAAGTGATGAAATTTCATTCAAAACTTACTTTTAGTTTTAATTGGGGAATTATCATCATCTGTAATCATATTTTGAATCGAAGATACTTTGTTCTCAATTTCCGAAATTATATTTGCATTTTTCTGAAAACATGTAAATATTCAGTTATTCTTTTTGTTATCTTTACATATGTGAAACTTCACAGATCAAACATTTCAGTAAATAAAACAAGTCTAAACCTTGGAAAATGATTAGCAATTATCACAAACTGACATGCTACTCACGTATTTTCCATACGTTTTTATCAAATAACTAGTGTACTTATCAAATAACTAGTCATTCTAAAAGCAAAGCTTACCTGCTTTGCATTTGATAGCTTCTTTAATTTTGCTACAAAAAATCCATCGACATTATGAACATGCGGATAATACCGACGTGTTAAATTCAACGATGGATGAAAACGATATTCTCTAAACCTAAAAAAACAAAAAACTTTTTGCTGAGATAATGAATATCAAGAGAAATAAATTTTAGCGTACAAACTTCATTTCCGACAAACTTAAAAACTGCATAACTCACTTGGTAAAACCTTCTACACCGATATTTAATCCCATAGGTACAAGTTTACAATCTCGCTTTGACAAGGCATAATTCACTACTGCTTCATTTTCTTCAACCTAAATAAAACCAAGAAAATATCTAATTAATCAGCTTTTTTTCCTATAAATTTTAATGAAAGAATGAAATTTGACGTGCTACATGTAAGAACGTACAATTTATCTACAATAAAAAAGATAATGACGTAAAAAAAACACAAGTTTCAGATTTAAAACTTGAAACAGTTAACTAAATATATGAAATTAAAAAACTGACGAGAACAGAACATGTGGAGTAAACGATAAAACCACCAGATTTTGAATTTGCGTTTACAGAATCCAGTGCAGCAAGTATTAGTTGCCTCTGCAAAGTATGCCGGCGCTGGACATCTTGACTATCTCTTCGTGTTTTCACACTACCATCTTTCCAGATTACACCCGTCCCCGAGCATGGTGCATCCAACAAAACGCGATCAAAGCCTTGAAACAAGTAAGCAGGTTTTTACTTTTAAACAGTATCAAGTACGAACAACGCTGAATATGACCAAAACAAAAGTTTAATAACAGAAGAACTGCGAACGAAAATTCCTTCACATGTATCCCGAAAAGAAAGAAGTACTTTTCAACGAAGCATGTGATAATCGTTAGAAATTCAGTTCATATTCTTTACAGCTTTAGTCTGCTTGCTGCTAAATTGGCCTCAATGAGATAAATTTTTGCAACTTACTAACCCTGTGGCATAATTTTTGCAAATTCTCGTCCATCCAAATTACTAACTATCGAATTATTGACACCCAGTCGATGCAAGTTACCGATTATAGCAAGACAACGTGGCATCTATAAATTAAGTGATGCCAGCTAAAAGTAGAAAAAAAAACTACTTACAAATACCTTTCTTATGAAAAGACACATGCATCCAAACAGAAAATAAGCAGTATTTTCGAAACATCCTTGTTTTCTCATGAGAAAAAATCTAACACATAGAAACAAGCAAAGTATTACGTCTTCAGGAATAAAAAGTACATACGCTAATATCATTGGCATATACAACTCCAGTATTTTTCATTAACGCGGCAATATGAGATGATTTACCACCTGGTGCAGCGCACATATCCAAAATAATTTCTTCCGGTCGTGGTGCCAAAGCCATAACCGAAAGCATGGAACTTAATCCCTGAATAATGTAATGCCCAGCAAGATATTCCGGTGTTGCACCTGAAGACCACTAATGTAAAAGATTAAGCGGTATGAATCAACTCCACAGAACTGATCTGACAGTTGAAAAAAATTATGCAGAACAAACTTACCTACGGGCACTTGGCTGTCGTAAACAATTAAACCAACTTTGTTCCACGCTGCAGCTGGATCAACGTTCATTCCTCTATAACACTTCTAATACTGACAAAAACAAGAACTTTTTAAGTACAATAACATATGTGGCTGAGTTGTTTCAGCTTTCTCCATCACTAGACGATAGCATTCATTTATATGGATAATAAAAAGATACTAAATTCCGACCTATTAATAAGATTTTTCGCTAATTCAACACGCCGAGTTTTCAGTGAATTTGACCTTAAAGTCACTGGCCGAGGTTGCTCATTTGCTTCGAGAAATTCAAGTAACTGAAATCAATAAGACTACAAAAATGATCAAATGTATAGAAAAAACACTAGTATTAAAGACATAGGGTGATGTGGTAACAAGAAGAGTACAAGAAACAAAAAGCAGTTACACTATTATTTAAAATTTTCAATTCCTAAAATAATGAAATAATATAGTCAAATTTGAGAAAGGTTGAACAATTAAAGGAAAATACTTGAAACGTTACCGCAGTTCTACTAACCTCTCCTCCATTTGGAAAAATGTTCATGAATTTTTGCATAAGGTATTCATTATAACCATAATAATTGCATAGGTCTTTTGTAAGAATGGAAACATATTCCATTCGACTTCTAAAATAATGGCCGAAATATTAAAAAAATTTTGAGAAAATATTCACATTGTCCACGACTTACAAAATCTTACCAACTTTTCTAATCAAGATATCACTCTAAAGCAGAAAATTTTATATCTTAAATAACAGTATTTAAAAACGACTCCAGGTTTTATGAACAGCAAGAAACATCTTTTTACTTGCAAATAAACGTAAGTCAAATTATGAAGTTCTGATAATTATTAGATTTGTTCATAATAGATCAAAAATATGACAAAATAAACTTTATTAACTGCACTGGTAATGTCGAAAAATAAGTAACTACACCGTTTTGGATCTCTTCGATTTTTGAAATCACCAAGTATTTGGAAAATATCAGAAATACGCTGCTTGATTATTTGCAAATTAGGTGCCTGTTTTAGTTCTTTTTCAATAACATCAACTGATGGCAAGTTATAAGTTTCTCCACTTTCGATATTTAATGTTAACTCTTCACAAGCCAATTTTCTAGAAGATTGAAAACGAGATAAATTTAGTTCAACTACTACTACCAAATTCAGATTATCGAAAAATTTTATGAAAACCTTTGCATTGTGCTTATTAACTATGCTGTTCAACAACCATTACTGTTCTCAAAAACTAATGAATAAAATACATGCTGAAATTCTGAAATTTTTTGACATATTCTTCTAATGAGTGATATTAAAAACCACCAACAAAAGAAGTTGACTAAGCACAATGCAAAGGTTTTCATAAAATTTTCCATTACATTTTGATTTTTCATTAATTCAAATTTCACACTATCACTTTTCTAGTAAAACAAAGATTTTAACACAACATAAGTTTTGTTGAAAAACTGTTGAAAAAAAGAAACCATTTAAATAGCTAAATGATTACTTACTCGCATTTGTATTTGTTTCGTTCCATAATCCGAGATTTCTTCTCGATTGGTAAGTCTTCTGAATTTGAATCATACGAAATATCAGAGGAGTAATTATCTCCTTCAACATCGCTATCTTCACCTGAAAACTTTAAACAATTATCCATAATGGCAGTTGCACTGATAGGAATTTTGCTGCTCGTAACCAGACAAAATTTCAGCTTGGATAATGAATCAACAGAAAAAACCTGATGTAAGATATACAAAAATACAGAACTAAGAAAACTAAAACTAGATACTATCGCTATGTCAAAAAATAAACTTCACAAAATAACGTTACGGTAATTCCAAAAATAATAAAATGAAAAACTACCAAAATATGATAAAGTTTTTAAAAAAAAAACTAAATCAGAAGTACACTCATGAGCTAACATGATAACTTAAGCTAATAATTCCTCAAAGCACATCTTCTGAAAGAAGAATACTACAAGATAAAACAAGAAAAAGTAACCAAAAACTCAGAATTGCTTTGCATTTTACAAATAAAAGATAATATTTAGAAAGAGATAAAAGATATGATTTTAATACACAATGAACCAATAACTGAATATTTCCATTTCAACTATGTTTTATATTATGACTGAGCAACATCTAGAAGAGAGGATAAAAACCATCCCAGCATTCAACATGAGCAGCTCTAGAGTGAGATTTACAGAATTAAGCAAAATGTTCGATCTCAACTTTTAAATAATGGTTCAACACTCTTTCTTAAGTGTTTGTAGCTTATCCAAAATTACAATTTAAGGTTTTCAGTTAAAATTATTTTTAAATAAACTTAAACACAATATTTTGGCATCATTTGCAACTTTTAAAGTTTAAAAGTGAGTAAAATAACAACCTGTTGTATCGAAATCAGATGTACCTTCAGGCAAATGATCAGAAGCCTGAAACTGAAATGTGCAGGAGCAGCATAAACTCAAAAAACCACACTCTACAGGAACTTCCCAAAATAAAACTTGCATTGATCACATGGAATGATAACACTTTAATACAACAAAGAGCTAACCTCAAATAATTTCAATTTTTTCAGTGTCATGTTTTTGTCCTTTTTTTCGATACATAAGTCTTGCTCATTCAACAAATCCTGCAACTGTTTCAACAGATCCAAATTTCAATTTTTTTTGATTGTAAAATATCCAACAAAATTTATAGAGGTAAAATATCCAACAAATTCATTAATTTTTACCTCTTCCTTCGTAGATTCCGTTTTTCTTTTACTTTCTGATCTTTTACCTCGCATAATCTGTAAATCAACTACACAAAACAATAAACAAAATGAATCCTTTCAACGACACGCAACACTCTACACGTAAATTATAAACGCAGTATTGAGTGGAAAAACTTCTGAAAGTATCACATTATGAAAACCTAATATTTCACCATTATATCACAATTCTTTTACATACACGGCACTCCCATGTAAGAGTCACTACATCATTCTTTAAGCATTTCTTTCCTTTTCCGTAAGGCTAATCTATTCTGCTTGAATTGCTTCTCAATCGAATCTTTCACAGAACAAATGTGATATGAAAGAAATATGAGTATATGAAAGACCAAGAAACTTCCCTATGCATGAAATGGTGTAAGTATAGAAGAGAACGACCCGTGTTCCTCAGCTGCCATTATGTAGAAGAAAACATTGATGGTGCGAAGAATTTCACAGAATGACTACAGCGAAATTACTAATGATTCTTCGGTCGAGATTTTCTTACATCCCGGCATCAAACAATAAGCATATCAAAATAATACCCATACCATAATCCATCATAATCGACCACACAACTTCCACTTCACATGGTGAAGTACTTAATTCAAGCATGACGAAGCACGCTAAAGTTGGTTCTTTAAATTGCTTACCCGTTCCATATACATAACAATTTGCACGTCGGAAAACTGCTAGTAAGATTTACCTCAATTGGGTGAAACTACCTTAGGAGTTGTGAAAAACTGAAATCTTTTCCTACTAAAATGAGCTGCAACTGCTCTTTGCTTGCTTAATAAAGTACGATGAAATTAAACTTAAAACAGTACTCATAATGAAACTACAAATAACACCAGGTCTAAGCTTAACATGACCACTAACTGTTACACAATTTGCAGGAGACCTCTGAAATCTAAAGCACTCAAAGAATTAGGAGGTATTTTCCATTACATACCGCCTACAGCTATGACTATCATAATTCATAAATTATTATCTACTCTTATTTTCCAAATCCTATATTCCAGTAGAATCCTATCAGCACTTAGGTTCAGACTTCACCATCTACCTACCCTCAATACTCCCTACACATTATTTCTCACCTTGAAAAATTAACCCAGAGTATATCGAAACAATCCATATACTTCAGAACTTACTCAACAATCCTCATAGAGGTTACCGCATCTAACTACTAACCACCAAGACTTAAAGAAATTCTTAGCCCAGAAATCTGAAACATTTTGACAACGCTTCCTTAATGCAGACTCATGTATTGCATACTTTAAGATGATAGCCAAAAACCAATGAGTGCAGTCCGATCAAAATTTCATTATCTATAGTTATGCATATATATATATATATATATCATCTCAAATATCGAATAAAATTGCAGCAATGCTACAAACTATTACACAAAACAGAGATAACAAACAGAGCAAAGAGATGGTCCCGTGCGTAAACTTTAAAGACTTCCGTGCATTTCTAGCGGGACATTACTAATCACGATTGAAATCCTCTTCTATAGAATCAATGCGCATGCTAATGCCAGAATCTCTTCATTACTATATTACACAGTTCTTGCAAAAAAAAACTTTCGGGCCCGACCAAAATTATACCACGTGAAACATTCAGAGTGATTTTAACTTTCTGCAACAGATATAATGTACAAACAGCTATCATAAATCATCACTGCAACAAAGTACGACATTATTTGTTTTCAACATGAAATGTTAATTCCCACATTCAAAAAGAAATAATCCTCTGTAAACTAACACTAATGGTGAAGCTATTCTAAAATTGCCCAGACATCGACTTTCCTAATTTCTTTTCACCTACTTTTCTCATCTCATTTTGACAAGTTTGAGGTGATACTTTAATATGCAGGAATCAGTGATGTGAGCGAGTATACTTTCCCCAAATATGCAATATGAAAACAGATGCAATGAAAACGAGACTCATGACAAGCACCGGGACAGGTCCAATTTTTAAACCTGTTGCATCTTCGGTGTAAAAACGCCAAAGACCACCACTACCTACGCCACCTCGAGCTGTGCGTCCTGAACCTGGCAACATACAAATTTGATTCCAAATCGTGAATAAATACACTGGTTAACAGTGAAATAGTGAAATATAAAAAATCATGCTACAAAACCTTGAAAATTGGAAGGAATTTGATATTATATTATACGATCAAACCTTAGAAAATTAACATTCATATAAAATTTAAGCTGTTCTGGACAACCTGCTGAAGGACCACCGCGCCTTTGACGGACTGCAGCCCCACCAGATCCAGCTCGTGCTGCACGACCTGGGCTCCGACCTGTATCTGACATTTTCAAATTTTTGCACAGCGGACTGAAAGATGAAGCTTCGGATTTTATTACCGTGATTGAATCAGTTTGTGAACAGTAAACGAGCGTGCAACATTTGCAGTTATAAATAATACTATTTGAATTAAAGAGTGATAGGCGAAATTTTTAATGCCGAAAACTCTTATGCTACAGGAATTTATACACGAAACATATATCATCTCCTGCAATGCAAACAAAAAAAAAAACTTTCAATCCATATACATGTGTAAAAACGTAACATAGATCAGCCCTTTCAATGATAAAAAATGAACTAAAAAAATAATGATCACGCAGACATAAATAAAAAGAAATGATAAGAGCTATCATCTGATTATGTATGACAACGAACATCAGAGAATAAAGAGTTATCAACCTTCAAAACATTTGTTTTTGCCATTTTATTTAGTTTTTAAATATCCTTCACATACATTTTTTGTATGCAAATTTTCAGTAGTTTGTGAATGCATATGAAATTTATTAGAAACACTCATTTGAAACTTTCTCAGTAGATCAGTTAATATGGAAACAACAATGTCTTCAATTATCTTCACATGATATCACTCTTTAGTTCCGAATAATTCGCAAATTTTCAATTTTTTGCTACTTAATTTATAATTCTAAACCACTACAAGAAACCTTTAATATACTGACTTATCAACAATCTTGCCCACGATAAATCTATTTAGTATATCCTAAAACAAACTTTACACACTCCTTAAACTTTACTTATAACTTCTAATCCTTTCAGACTTTCCTTGAAAGACAGAAATTACCTCGGAAAGACTGAATATTAATTCTTCCATCATCATTTCTAGCTTAATTTTGCTATCGTTCTACCAACCCATAAAGATCAACACGAACTTTAATGTTCCTGATGGAGTTATTTCTTTATTTTAGTAAACTAATATGAAACACATTTGACGATTAATATCAAATAACTAACAGTAACAGACATGACAGAATTATTCCATAATTTTTGAAAGCTAGAAAGCAAGCACGAGTGCACAAATTTCGAAAAGTTAATTTCTGTGAGATGTATTCGTTACTAATTAGATGACAAATGAACTGCTCCATCTAGCCTGAAATTTCGCTGAAAAACGAATAAAAAGTCAAACTATCAATAATTTGACCTACTGCAACAACAAAAAAAAAAAAAAAACTAGTAAAGCATGCTGCAGTACATACAAAATGAATTAACACTCATAATGTGCAACATCAAGACTTTTCAAAATTAAATGTAAAGACAACATCTCTATCTATGTATTTCACTGAATCTGTTATAATGACTCGACAAACAGCACTAAAAAGACATAAAGACTAGATATCTAGCTTTCTTCCCTGTATATTTCATGTTTGCTAATTATGCCTATCCATTGTATAGGAGAAGCATATACCATAGATGATTAAACTAGTTTCTTCCCTGACATAATAGAGAAAACAGGAAGCATAAACGCAAATTTCCTACTTCTTCAGCATTAAAAATCTCCGTAACAACCTCACTATTGCCAATGAATACATTTCCAATACATAACCTACACAATTGTTTCATTTCTTATGGTGCGTTTCCTTCTAGCATTTTTAAAATTATCATTAAGTTCATTCCAGCACAACCGATTACACACTGCTAAAATGAAACGTATTAAAAAAAATTACTATGATAGAAATTTCCAGCTTGTCACCCACATGGGGCACCTACTCCATTTGGTTCTTATTTATTTCTACATCTACAACATAACATGGTTTATTATTATGATTTTTACACATCTTTTACAGATTTTAAAGAACTTTAAATGCTGGAAACATAGTATGGAGAATTCTCATAAGATGAGAGTGAAAAAGCCTATAAAACAACTGGTGCTCAACACACTACAATTTATAAACTGTTTGCATATGATTAAGTTAGTTTCTGGTATTCATTGAAACCAAGACCTGATTGAGTAGATAACACTAGATAATAAACCCACGTAAAACATACTATCAAAAGGATTAGGCCAACACAAGATGTACAAGTGAAAACAACCTATAAAATGAATGACTTGTTTTCTGACCAACCTAGTACTTGCTTGGTTAAATAATTCTAGTATCCAAAATATTACGTAAACTCCTCGATCAAAAAGATCCCACTTTAAAGTCTGACAACCAGAACAGCTTTTTGTTTTCCTATAAATAAAGAATGACAAGATCAATCTAATGCACAAAACTAGAAAGAATCTAATTATGCCATTAACAATGAACACGAACTTCATGCATGTCGATATTTATCATTCTACCACTACTGATAATCAAATGAAATTCGTTAGCCCTCCTTTCCTACTATAAACACTGAATACAATTTCTATATACAGTACTACAAAAGCATGTTTTATCTTAGTCATGGTAATGAATGGCTTCAGTACTTTGAAGTTCAAACACCTTGAATATTTTGTATCATCACCATCTTTCCTTATTACCATCCTAGCAAAGGGTAAAATTGAAGTCATTCATGTTCAAATGCTATTGTTGTTTTGTAGTATTTTATCTTCACTAATTCCTAGTCGGAAGAAACAACTAAGAAGTCATCAACTTATTCTATAAGTAATGAAAATATATCATTGCAACTACCTTTAATATTACAATTTCATTTCCTTGTCACACCGAATATTAACACTTTTATTACTTATCTAATACTCTTTCGATATGAAACAGATGTCACTCATTCCACAAATTTACAAATTCCTATGTGGTCATTACACTTTGCCCTCACCTCTTTGCTTCAGCGTGGTGGTTCTCGTAATTGCTTCTTTATATCAACTCGATGCTTGTTATCACGTGACAATGAAGCGTGCAAAAATTTGTTCGATAAACTGCACTTTTTACAGCGACAACTTTCTAAAGGGTCAAATCACAATTGTAATTACACGCTGCTTTTAATTTAAGAGATAAATGCAACGAAAAGTGTAAATGTTGATTACTGAAGTATTAATCTTGATTTAATAGATAACCTAATGTTTCTATTGCGTTGCGAAACTTTGAAAATCATTACTACCATGTCAGACAATTGTCAAACAGATCATGATTCAAGAAGACCAACACTAACAAATACTCAATGCTGCACAAGATTCTGTTGAAAAATATATACTTGGTGTTTGTAAAATGAAATTTGTGGTCTTATTGGAACCGCAAAAAACTTTAAGAATTTCTCGAAAAATATAACAAGTACTGAGCATTTGCTGATTAAAACAAAGCAAATCTAATTTTACGATAATCGTAAGTGTGAATAATATAACAAAAACCAAAATACGAAACTCTAGCTTGATAGAGACAGTATTTGATTTGATACGTTCTCAGATGAAATTATAGCCCAACAATACTGTCATTGCAACTGCCTAATATTTGCATATGATGCAAAAATTAATGAAGAAAACAGAAACAGAAAGACAAATCCATTTAGATTTCGCATATTAAAATCCTAACATCTTCAAAAGGATACGTAAAAGTTGCCCAACATACCTACAAGCAAAACAGTTACATTTGCAGTACTTACAATGCGACATGAAAAACATCTCAATAATATGACGGCAACCAGCAAGGCATTGAGCTGAATGCTAATACATAAAAATTTATTTCTAACGGTTTTTTAGATTCAGGTGCAATGAGTAATAATATACCGTAAATCGTAAGTGAATCCCAACTACCTCATGCCAATACTTCTAAAATGCTGTAAGTAGCAGCACTGAAAATAAACACAACATCGTCATGGCAGAAACATCTACTAATTTATTATTCAACTGATAACTATCATGGAATGAGTGGTCTTTGTACAAATGGCTTAATTACACCACGCGGCAAGAAAAGTAAAAGACATTACAACATCACTACATTGGAAATACATACTTTACAAACAACTGCAAATATAAATTCAAAATCACAGCTATCACCTTATAATAGATTTGAACTTTTGCCAAAGAACTGCAAGTTTTATAGATATAACAGCCGTAAAATAACATGGAAACGTTTACGTGATGAAAAGAATAGCACTTTACTATACACTTTACTGCATTTTACAGATAAGTTTACACCAAACCTTCTTTGCATTATCTTTTCTACCTTTTATTCTTAGCACGCACTAATTAAGACTTGCAATCAGAGCAACATTTTACTCAGTGGCACTGCTTTATTTGCTTTCATTGTTTTCAGTAATTGTGTAGTATATCAGGTTTCGGTGAATTGTTGGTTGGAAGGATAAGATTTAGATAGGTTGCTGTTAAGATTTTTGATGGCAAGTTTGTCCAGTTCCGCGCTTACATTTGCATTTAATGCGGTCTGAAAAAAATAAGTCAGCACAATCCGTTCGTCAAAGAAAACATAAATTAGTTATTAGGGGCTATATATTCCTTGTTTTGTTCTTTTCAGCATTGGACTCCAATAAAAAATATCCAGAATGGAAAAAAGACAAGTATATTTTGGTTCAGATACAAGAATGCTACTGCATCGATGTGAATGGGATGATTATCACGTTGAACATCCTGGACGTTTGAGTGCTGTTTTGCAAAAACTTGAGGTGTTTAACTCCTTGGTTTCTTATCTACTTATATAACAATGAAAACTAAATTGAGAAGGCTTGTGTTGATGCTTCCAAGTTTTGGTTGATGTTCCATTATCTATGAGTATTCATGTTTTTGAAATAATAACATGGTTCTTTGCATTAAATGACATGCGGTTAATATTAAAGACAAAATAAACATTTTTTTATGCTATTTTAGAATTCAGATTTGTTACATCGGTGCATATGCCTGCAAGCGAAGGAAGCAGATTTGGAGGACGTTGCCTTGGTTCATAGCAGACATTACATTGAACAGTTTGCTAGTACGGAGCACATGACTTTAGTAATTTTTCGGAACAGTTTACCCGTATAGAACACATGAATTAAGTAATTTTTTTTAAGGCATGAAGTTGTCTTCTTACAAATTTCTAATATAAACTGTTCCGGGTAAAACTGACTGATTGCTGTTTTCCGATTGGGGAAGTTGTAAATTGTTGATGATTTCTCTAATCAATTTTACGGTGTCATGTCTTAATTAGGCTTTTAGGAAGAGCTCGAAAAGTTTGCATCAACTTTCGATGATATCTATTTGAATAATCACTCTTACAGAGCAGCTTTAATTAGTGCTGGTGTGTCATTGTTAACCTTGGAAGCTGTTCTTTCAACGAATACGAGGTCTACATTTCTTGACATCTATATGCATTTAGTTGCTGCTCTTATAAAATAAAATGTATGAATACTTATTGACGCTTGTTTTTTTTAATACTCGATATCTCCCAAAATGCTATTGTTATTATTTCTAGTCAAAAAAATCCTGATTTTTGAAATATTGAAAATGTTGGAACTTTTATAATAATTAATATAAAAGGCCTTCATTTTATCTAGTTATTGGCAAACATATAATCGGGTAAAATAATATCTTTGATTGTAATGTCCAAGTATTGAAAATTTTTGTAAACAGCCAAAAGTTTATTCTAGAAATAGCGCATCATTCGCAGCAGTGCGGCCACCAGGTCATCACGCATCATTTGAAAAAGCGTGCGGTTTTTGCATTTTCAACAATGTAGCTATATGTGCTAAAAAGGTATGCTAAACAAAAGTATTCACATCTCTATTAATGTAAACAGAAATGAAATTCCTTGCTGTTGCTGTTGTATAAATTTTAGTACGAGGAACACGTATTTCATAATTTATAATTATTATGATAAATGCGCAGTTTATAACTTCAATTTATTTCCAAAGACTGTGAATAAGTATTTTTATATCTGTTATGAGTCGATTCAAAATTACTTTTTTAAAATTTCATCTTACTTTTATGGCTTTTATATCTTAATTATTAATTCTGTATTAAGATTTGAGATCTGGTGGCTTATTGTTTTCTTTACTGAATGCTATCACTTTCAGGCTCGAACTCTTGGGGTTGAAAAAGTTTTGATAATTGATTGGGATGTCCATGCCGGTCAAGGAACTCAGTATGCTATCGCTGATGATCCAAATATTAAATTGATATCAATACATCGTTATGAGCATGGCTTATTTTGGCCACATTTGTGCGAAAGTGCAATTACTCACAACTGCTAGTTTTTGTGGTCATTTTAACTTGTATTTTTTAGAATTCATAAACCTAATATTAATTAATTTGTAGATGATAATACTATAAATGTGCCTTTGAATGGAACTGGTTTTGGTGATTCAGAATATGTTTCATTCATACAACATTTAGTGGTCCCTGTAATATTCGATTTTCTTCCAAACTTGATTTTGATATCAGCTGGATTTGATGCAGCATATGGTATTCATTAATATTCATGTTCTTATATTGTAATGGTACATTTAAAATGCTGGGTATGGTTTTCATAAAATTGATATTAAAATCATCTGATATATATCGAAGAAATATTCGTATCATATAAAATTCTGTTGAACATATTTGTTTGGTTTTTGGTGATTTCTATTTTTTTTTCTAGGTGACGAAGAGGGAAACATGAACTTGACTCCAGCAGGTTATTATTGGATGACAAAACTGGTTGTTGATGCTGCTGCAGCAATTTCCGCACCATTATGCATGCTGATGGAAGGTGGATATTTCGCCGATTCTCTTGCTTATGGAGTTCAGTTTTGCATGGAAGTAAAAATTTGATATTAAAGTTTTGGATTCTGGTTAATCTACTTTTCACTTTTGATATTGTGTTTAGCTTATTGTATGTGCATCGACACTGAACATAAATTGTACTTGTCGGTCTACTTTGTTCACTAAATTATTAATTATTTCAGCATTCACTTCCATAATGCCTCAATAGGGAGTATTATCTTATAGCAGTCTGGCACTGGTATCAAGTTGTAATATTAATACGTTTTGTAATGCAAGATTTTCTTAATTTTTTGTAAATATTATGGTACTTTTTTTGCCCTATCCCTTGCAGGCATTACTTGATAACGATGGGCCAGAAATACAGTTAGGATTTTGCAGTCCAGGTTTTCTTTATTCGTTGCATAACTCCATTTTGCACCATGCTCATGAATTCCCGAACTTGCAGTTGCTTGCAGATGTCACTCGCAGCATAAGAATTCTGTACTCTGTTTCACCTATAAAAGTATGTTCATGTTTTTAATTTGCAATATTTAGAAGAAATATTGTGGTGGGAATTTAGCGAAAATTTCAGTGAAGAAAAAGTAAAAGCATGGTAGTGGAAATTGATAATGAGATATGTATTTTGAAAGAAAATTGCGAAGAGTATTCAGTATTTGATAGTGGACTTCAACTTACTATTTTTCAAGGCGCTCGACGATGAATGTCAGTTTTGCAAAATATCAAAAGATCAGTGCGAAGTTTATGCTACACGAGGCTTATATTCTCCTCAAGAAGAGTCATTAAGTCAAAATTGCCAACATCAGCTCCAACAAATAGTTGAAAATTATACGTATACATCTAAAACAGAGGTATTTAATGAATTTGGCTCTCTGGATCATTGTTGGAAAGATGTATCGCTTTATATTTTTTTCAGCCAATGTTACCTCTTGTTTTCGTAAAAAAGATATCGGAAAACAGGCAGTTAGAGCCAGAAATTCAGATGGAAATGGATGATTCTCACTATAAGATTATCATCAATTTCATGCAATTACATGTTGGTACATATTTTGTTTAGATTTATTACATTATTTTTGTTTACTTCGATTTCGTTGTAAAATTCAGTTGCAGGTACCTTAAGAAACATTTCGCTCTCTCAAAAATCAGTTTTTGTGCTGTTTCATTAATTTCTTCCTGACAATATTTTAAAAATATATATTCAAGTTATTTTTCAGATTTTCAATACTCCTTGTACAAAATTAACATGGTCAGAAGAAATCAAAATGAATTGGGATTCTGTGAACAGCTGCGAATTTCATGATGATAATATTAGTATAATTACTAATAACCTTTCAAAATTATTTGGTCTTAATCTTTGTTTAAATTTTCAACATTTCATGAATTTTGAATCATGTTAATTTGTAAAAAAGCCAACTATTAGTTTTGAATTTTTCAATTTCTTTTTTTTTTTTTTTGTTAACCTGTTTTAAATTACTTGATAGATCCAGCATGTTGGCTGATTACTACTCATTGTTAGAAAAACGATGGTTTGTTTCATTGTTTTTTTTGTCTCAATCGTAATGCAAATTCTCCACACTTCATATTTCCAATATTATCATTTTTCATTCAGAATAGAAGCGTTATTTCTAAATATTATAGTATTAATTTATGTTGTGCATAATGTTAAGAGTTACACTAATAGCTATTGTTTGCATATTTTGAATGACTAATGTATATTAAAGTATATACTTATTTGAGACATTTACAAGTACTCCTTAAGTACTGACTTCTACTGATATTAAGAAGGTGTTATCGACTTGCATTCATTTAGACAAAAGTCGGCATTACAGAATGTGTCAAACAAAGGAGATAGGATAAACCGTTAGTTACGCACGATTGATGACAATTATTTTCGTATGAGGCAAAGGCGAATTTTGAAATGCTATGAAACAGGTCACTTATAGTGGTGTTTGCTTTATGATTCATTTCTGACAAATCGGTATATCTTGTTTCAAAATTGTTTTGGCACAGGAACTAGTAGGGAGGTGCGTCGTGTAATAGCAAAATGTAAAGTTTCTTGGTTTAAGGGTCAGTATAGACACTCTGGCAAGCCACTTGCTAGCGTTAGATAATTATTATCGAGGTTGAGGCATAATCTAGGATTCTTCCGATCCTGGAGAAGGGAAACAGTAAAACTACTAATGTTTGTGGTCTTTTTTCATTAGCAACATTACTTATTAATTGGAATATTTGTTTTTTATCGGTAGTTGCTGTTCAGCGAGCAGTACTTCTATGGTTAACATCATTATAAAGCTTGTATCTTGGACGCAGTTAGCAATAATAACAGATATGTATTTATTGCTATTATTATTAATGTGATTTATAATATTATTGTGTCATATGATTATGGTTGCAGTTGAAATAATAATATTATCGACAAACTGCAATCCAAAAGTTTAGGAACCGATAAAAAGCAAAAGGTGGGTGCTAAATAACGGAAAATTATATATTGCAACCAGTGGAGTCACAATAGCAAAAATTTTTGTTGGTGAAAAGGTGCTTTATTTTGTAGATTCTATTCTACAGGTTTTATGTTGTAGATACATCGAACAGAAATGCTTTATATGAATTACAGCAAAAGACCACTCATAGGAAGCTCCTGCAGCTTGAAATAAATTTCATTTTAAATACCGTTCTCATCATCATTATCAGCCACAACAGCAGCAATGTTTTCGTTTTCCACTCTTCACTTGCTCATTTGTATATCATCTCAATATTTTCAGGGTCATTTTAGAATTTTCAAAATTTTCATACGTTGGTGAATAATGAAAACTTTTTCTTGATTGTTCTATAAATCTAGTGGTAGCAGAAGAAAGTTCATATCAAGAAACAACTGCACAGCTCACAAGGAATGTCCTTTGAACAAGTTCCCAACTCATCTGTTTTTGTTAACTTGCAAAACTACAATATTATTTTCTAGCATATGACAAATCAATGTGTATGCTTGAAATTTTAATTGGTACTTTCAGATATCATAAAAATTCTTGCAAACAAACTGCTGTTGAATTTAAACTTGAAAAGATTTATTATTTGAGCTTCAATAAAACAACGAAGGTTAATACTTATTTTACAAGCAAAGCATACAACTTTAAAAGACATCATGAGATCTGCTAAATCTTTTTACTGGTTTTTCCGTCATTATTTAATTCGACAGCTAAAGACACCGGTTATTGTTTGCGTGTTAATCACTGTTTTCATTGCCGTATTGCTATTGCCCAATTCATTTTACCATCATCTGTACAGTAGAACTGCTACGAACATTTATAAAAATCATTCTCACAATTCAATTTTGCAACATTCCTTTACTGACGACACAAGACAATCGCATGAAGCTCGAATAATGCAAGGTGGGTCGATTTTTGGTAGCTTGTGGTGACATTCAATTCATTATTATAAACTTTGCAGTTGGTATTTGTAATCTCAACTCTTATTCATACGTAGTTTGTGACTTATTTTTGTGCGTGTTTTCAAACTGACATAATGACTCAGCTATGTAATACTGCAAATGAACGCCAAATATTGCTGAAAGTTTATCACTAACAATATTAGCAAAATTTAAAGAGCCACAAGTATAATGCTATGCCCGAAAATATCAATGAGTGATATATATATATATATGGAATTGAAACCCCACAAACCAAGTGACCAGGAGAGGTGCTGAAAGCGGTCCTTGACCGATTTGGAAGAATGCCG
>UYYF01004654.1:11742-45859 GCA_900618365.1 Thelazia callipaeda
ATCTCTGTTAAATAATTATATCAATTGTGATAAACTTCTGCTGTCTTCAAAAGTTTTGTTCAAGATTGGTGCCATTGCTATTATTTTAATGATTGCTCAACCACTTGGATCATTTCTACGCTGTGATCAAAGCTCCAAATATCGGCCTGTGTTTAATTGGTCTCATCGAATTTCCGGTCTTCTCTCTTTTATTTTGTCACGTCAGTTTCACGTTTTAGTTTTTTGTTTTGTTTTTAGAATGTTGTGGAATACAAGTGAAAAATTAAATACTTAAAAAAACTATTTCATTATAAAATACTGCGGAAGTATATTACATTAAAATTTTATTTTATTAAAATAAATTCTAGTTTTCATTAAAATTCTGATTAAGTAATAATAAAATTAAAGCATATCTCAGCACTAAGAAATTTAATCTTAGGCTAACCTCATATGCAGCTTGAATATCAATCATATCTGTTGATTTTCAATATATTATATCAAAATTGCAAATATGAATATGAATTACATTTCTGTAGAAATATACACATATTATGCTAATATGATTTAATAAAATGCCTATCATTAAAGTAATCATATCAGCCAATCATAAATGAAAATAAAACATCCAAATTTGGACACAGATTTTCAGGTGCGATTGCTAATTAGATTAGATTTGAAGCTTTAATTAAAGCTTTATTATTTCGCATCAGCTAATTAAAAAACAATAACTATCTTAATTTGATAACTTTGAATTGTTTTAACTTTGCAGAAGTTTGTATTTTGTTAGCTGTAATTTATTTCAAAGTTTGGATTGCTAGATGGGCTGCTGCAGTCGCCTTCGCTGTTTATTTGATTTTTATATTAGTTTTAATTATTTCGGCACAAGTTAGTATTACTTTCCTCTCTTGATTTTAAAAAGTAAAACTTAAGTCAAAAAATTATGAAATTTATTTGCAGAAGTATTCAAGTTAAAACTTTTATCATTATTATTATTTTCGCATTTTACATTTTACAAAATTTATTTATGACAAAGTAATAAATTGATATTTTTTAAAATTGTCTGTTTAGAAAATAAATTCCCTAAGTAGACAACAACAATCATCAGTTGCATATGGAAGCAATGGGCATTATAATGGCGAGCAAGTTACTATTACAAAGAATGAGCATGATAGCACTGTGAGTTATTAAAATTATTTTAATTAATTCGAAAAATTGCCGAAAATACAAGACTGAATTATATATCTATATCATTACAGGCTAAGAAAATGATGGTTTCGCTCATTTTGGCATTCACATTGATAATAGCATTGATCGTTGTGTTACTAAGTATATTTATGCTAACCACATTGTAAAATATCACTAATTAAGCGTATATGTTACGTAAATAAAGTCGTGTCATAACTTTGACAACAAGTAACGCTCGTCAGAAAATATTCATTGAATAAATATTATTTATTGTGCATAGTACTGCTAGTACACTTAATGCAAATGTGCATATAAGAAATAGACTTTAAATTGTGTAATGTTTTCATATTGAGTAGTACTTAATTAAACTGAAGTTAATTTAATTAGAGGCATTAATATAGAAGGCCAAGTGAAAATGCCTAACGTACTTCAATAAACAGCTGCATGAAATAATACTTATATGTCAGATTTTGAATACATATTAATTGACAACATTCTACATTAATGTTGGTGCATTTTCCAAGAGTTAGCTTTGTATTTAAATTGATAAAAGTCTCGGTGAGATAAAAACCACATGCCACGAGCCGGGATCGAACCGGCGACCTTTAGATCTTCAGTCTAACGCTCTCCCGACTGAGCTATCATGGCACATACTACAGATCTGAAGTTTATTACTTAAATTATAAAATTTCAATATGAAAATTTGATGTAGAATGACATGACTGAGAAGAAATTCAATAACTGTCTTAATTAAGAAGTAAAATTAGAGCTGGTCACTAGTTTATTTTATTCATAGTTACTGCTAATACAAAGCAAATATATAAGCTTTTAGATAAATTAGCACTTGCAGTTGGAAATAAAAGTAAGACGTATATTATGTTATAAATGTGAAGAACGAATTTTCATTGATTTTTTATTTTTGCCGAATTTGAAATTAATTTGTTTAGTAGTTTCGCCCAACTTTCTGAAATGATTTCAGTCTTAAATTGCTGAAAGCTAGTAGAGAATCAGAAAAAGCAGTGAGAAGTATTTGAAATAGTAAGGAGACAACTGATAAAATGCTGTTTGAACTGATAAAATTATTAGAACAGAAATAGTTAGTAAGCACCATCTGGTTTGGATATGGTGCATTGCAGACAAAATTATTATAAGGCTCAAATTGCAGTCAGTTTTGATTAATATTATTTATGAAAATGATAAGTAAAAATAGTCAATAAACCAAGTATTGATTTAATTTTCTTTTTACCAAAAAGTCTGCCAATGTCTAATTTTTTCAATGCTAAAACCCTTTTGCATTTTGCTGATTTTCATTGCTCTTTCTTCCGTACCAAAACAGAGCTATTCTTCACTAATCAATACAGTGCTAACCTTGAATTCAGATTCAGGATCTCTACAATTCATTTTATGGAGTACTTTTTTCTCAAACTTTCCGAGCATACAACGATTGCAGTCATATATGTTGCAGCAACAGTAAACATCCAAGTCACAATCTAATTTTTAAAGCTTCTGAAATGAAAAAACAAAATTTTTTTAATTTGCAATTCAAACAAAAAATACATGATTAGAGCAGACGTAACAAATTCCTCTACGACAATACTTAAAGAATTGTAGCATTTTACAGTAACAGTTTTCAAACTTACATATAGTCTACAACCACAAATAATACAGATAAGAACAACCGACATGAGAAGTCTACAAAATTACACATTTTTAAGGACTTAAGTTTTCTTGGCTAAATTTAAAATATTCTTTGATCCACCGTGAAAAGTACTGAATTTTGCCTAGGCAATAGACCTGAGCAACAAATTTTTGGGCTTAAATGATTGCAAAAGTCTGACCACGCAATGGTTTATCGATAAGTATGACTTATTGTACATAGCATTAAATTTATATTTAAAATCTTTAAATTGATTAAAAAGAACTTATGTTATCATAAAAAGAAGCAGTGTAATGAATAGAATTAAGAGTAGAGCAAAACTTCTTTAGATTGAATAAACTCAAAACACAACTCAATAAAGCACAGAATTGAATAGAAATGTTTTTGTATCAATGAACTGCTAGTGAGGATTATTTTGAGGCAGAAAGTGAGTAAGAACGTGAAAAAGAATGGCAGAGCCTAGACGTGGATTACTATCAATCTGCATGTTCTTCTTCTGGAATGCAATACAACAACTTCTGAATGCCATTCGTTGCACAAACTGGAAAAATATCATTAAAATACTCAGTCTGAAATACATTACAATCATAAAATGTACTAATAAGATTAAATAACCAAATATTTTTATTAATGCTAACTTTTTATCTACAATGTAATTCACACCAACAACTTATCCTTTTCAATTTTTGGCACTGGCTTAGAAAAAACTGTAACTAAAAATAATTATTTCAGCTGAAAGAAAAAAGATGAATGCACTGTATCTGCTGGTTTTTTGAATACACAGCCACCTCACATTTTGAATACACAGCCACCTCATCATTTTATACGATTATTTAATAATTAATTTTTACGTGATTTGGTTGATCTTCATGAATATAGGAGTAATTTTGTCTGCTACAGAAATATGTTAAGAAAAACAAAACAGAGCTCTATAGAAATAAACAGTCTAAACGAAATCTATTTGCATCTAAAGAAACCAAACAGACTGAAAATAGCAAATGTTTTTTAAATTTAATGAAAATTAAAGTAAATGTGTATAGTTAAAGGATTTACTTACTCCAAGGTCTGTACATGCAAGCTGGTTTATTGGTCCAGAACACGAAGAGAAAATAAAATGGAACTCCACTGAGAACGATCAACATTCCAATTATTATTTCCATAGCTTCAATAAATAATGGAAGAAGTAGTAAGGCCAAGCATATTACCAAAAATACCACTGGGAATAGTATATTATACTGAAAATTCCGCGAATGAAACTTTGCATATTTTGATAGAACAAAATAGCTGTAATATTTAATATAATTCTGAATTTTTGAACACGCTGAATTTCGAAATTTCAAAATTCAACAAAATGTCAATCCACACTAAACAAAAAGATTTCCAAAAAAAATTGTAGTAAATTAGCAGAAGAATAACACTGATATAAAAATTTATTATAAAAGACGTGAAATATTCTTCAATTACTCTAAAAATTACATCATTGGTTGGATATTTAAATGCGATGCGAATATTACTCATCAGAATGTCCTATTTTTTCAGCAAATAAGTAATTACTGTTTACTTTGATAGGCCGATGAAGAGTAGGATCGGTAAATCGCAATTTTATTAGACCTGCCACGGCAAACGCTATAACAAGTGTTTCAGTGAAAGTTAAGTAACTGATTAAAGCATAAACATCTGAAGTAATCAGCATCACTAGCGACAATATGCCGAGAATAAGTAATGAAGGTAAAGGTGTCAAATACTTGACAGAAATCATAGAAATTAGTTCTGGTAATCGGCCATCTCTGAAAAGTTTTATCTAATCAAAAATTTCAAAAACATTTTTGCTTCATTTCCGAAAGGATATATGAATGTAATTTTTAGTTTTGTTATTAAAAGAATTGCAGTTTTTGTTTTAAATAATACTGCATCAATATATACTTCAAATGTGCTGTCAAAAATGAAGATTTCAGAAATAATGCTAACCTGGCACCAACAAAAAACATTCGACTTGTAGAAAATATTACGCTGTTCAGACCACCAATACATGAAACTGCAACAAACACAGGCATTGCCATTGCAAATCGTTTCATGACTATTTCCGCAAAAGTAACTGCAACTGCCGGGGAATCTAAGAATTCAGGCACAGATAAAGCAGTAAAGTACGCCATATTCACCAATACATATATAGTTGTTATCATAAACATTGAGATCAAAATAGCTCGGGGCAAGTTTCTGAAAAGTTAATGAATCACAAATAAACTAATCCTGTATCTTCAATTGTAAATTATTATATTTGATCACCACACAAGTCAAAAATTATTCATGGACTATTCATTTGCTCAACAAGCAAGATAAAATAATAAAGCAAACTAACTTGTAAGGATTTATCAATTCTTCTGTTACAAAATTTAGCGAATTCCTTAAAAATAATTATTTTAAGATTCATCAAAATATTGAAGCAATCACGACAGAAAGTGCACTCAAAACTTCTGTAAGCATATTATTGCAAATAAGTTTGATAATAAAAATGTACTGCACATTAAAAAAATGTAAATTTGAAAGTAATATACTGCACTAATTATATCTTTTCAAAATAAAAATCATTACCATCCACTGTATGAAAATACACCAGAATAGAAAGCCAAAGCGATACGACTTGGATTGAATTCTGATCCCTCGAATAACTGCGATGGTTCTAAATGCTCAATATTACCTGAAACAAACAAAAAAATCCTTAACCAGCAGATGACTGGAATCAGAGAATTCAATAAAACAATAAGTTGATAGTGAATGTCTGTATCTTCGTACGAAAGTATGCAAACAACTTTATTTACTTAGGATCATAATTAGTTTATAAAAATTTCCATATTTTGATTATTACGTTAGATCTCTTATAAAATATACAACAATTTTATACCTGAAAACATCCAAAAAATGCCAGCTCCGATAATGATGCACAGAGCAATTATTTTGGCGACAGAAAAAATATTCTGTAATTTCATCGCCAATTTCACACTGAAGCAATTGATGAAAGTTATAAGACCTGAAGTAATAAGTTCAATAGTGATGTCTCTGCTATTTAAAATTTTCCTTCGACTAAATATCTATTATTTTGAAATTATCTTTTATAATACATTCAGGAACAACTTTTTAAGCTAACCTGCTTTTCTCTACAGAAAAACAATAAAAAGAAGCTGAATAATCTCGCTAACATGCTATTACTTGAAAAAGAACGAAAATGATAATAATCAAACAAGAAAGTGAGTTATATCTAAAAATAGAAGAAAACCAAGAGAGAATTACGTTTGGAAAAGTAAAACATACAAATCATGCAAGCTGCTAATAATCTTACAGCAGAATCAGGCGCATCACAAGTGCCGAAGAACGGCTGAAGTGTATATTTGGCGAATGTTAATGCCATAATTGCGTTCGATGTAGGAATGATGATTATTAGCGCTGCCCAGAGGTATAAAAATGCTGGAAGAGATCCAAATGCCTACAATATTAATTTACAAAAATTTTTAATATTTTGATGCAAAGTCCTTATTCTTCAGAACTAACAAGAACCATTAGTGTTCTGTATTCAGATATCAACAGTATTCATAAGAAATAAATTACGAGTGTAAAATTGTATATGAAAAGAGACAGAAAAAACTTAACTCTCGACACTGCCAAAATTTCAGTTTTCATAGATGAAAAATAAGCTGAAGTTACATTTTATCATCTATGAATCCTTCTTAGTTAATATTTAAGAAAACAATTACACAAATTTCATTTTTGAAATATTCTGCTCTTAAAAATTATTCATAAACAATATTAAGTAAGCGAAAATAATTATTCAAATTTTAGCACTTCCTTATTCTAACCTCGTTGATATATGCATAATCTCCACCACTTTTAGGAATTGTTGTACCAAGTTCAGCGTAAAGAAAAGAACCCACAGTGGCAAAAACTCCTGACAGAATCCATATTATCAGTGATAAGCCAATACTTCCTGAGTGCATTAACACACCTCAAAAGAATTTATACATTAATAATTTATTAAAAGTTTTGAAAATTAATCAGTTGATAAGATAATGCTATGAATAATTTAAATTTTATATTTTATCAATTAAAGTATGAATTTCAAATACATTACTTGCTATGTGAAAAAGTTTAAATTTAAATGTTAAGTTAGAAATAATTTGAAATTTGAGAACCTTTTGGACTAACAAATATACCGGAACCAACAATAACACCAATAATAATTGCGCAGCCATTGAAAAGTGAAACTTGTCGCTTAAGTCGAATTTTGTTTGAATCATTAGTATCAGAAAAATCCATTTCTTGTTTGTAAAACAATAATTTCTCCCAATTATTATAAAATGAAACTATTCACTTTTTACGCTGAAATTCTGACCATAAAAAGTGCACAATAGAGAAAAAGGGTCGTGTTTTACGTGTGAAAAGGAAAAAAAACAAAAATATAAAATTTACAACTTTAATTACGCAAAATGAATATTTTAAATGCCATTTCACACAAAATAAAATAAATTCATAATAGTTGCGAGTGTGAAATTCACACAGAAACAACAAATAAGTGTGACCGAAAGAGAAAAGAGCAAAATAAAGACATCATCATCCATTGCAGTACAGTTACTTGCATGATAATGATGCAACCGCTCCTCTGACACTGCAGCGCAGCAACTCAACTACTAGGTCACGTACACTCACATAAGAATATTAGTCACGTGAATTTGTTCAAGCATAACTTTTTTTCTACGTCGCAAATTTTTGGTAAAAAAAGAAAAAAAAGTTGGAAGAAAAATGTTCTCATTAAAAGTTGTTGTGATGCCATATGCATATAAAGCACATCAGACGTATTTCTTTCACTATACTGCTTGAATAGCTTCATTACCACACAAAGTAGCACAGAAAAACAAAAAGTCATAATTAGAAGTGGAAAATGCACTTCGCTTAATGCTAAAGGTCAAACAATGTTGTGTTATGATTACTACTTAATGCTAATCATAATCTATCTAGTCGATCAATAACTTATCCCACAAAACGTCCCATCTCTTTTTCTTTTCCTTCCCTTGCATCAATATATAGCAGTAATGGATAGATGCACAGATGAATGCTACCCATCTCCATTTACGTTGTTTGTTGGATTAAATTCTATTCTCCCTTGCTCTGTGCTTAATAATATTTATTATATCAAATCTTGTATTCTTGAAAGAATTTTTGAAATCAATTATTACGTGAATTATGACTACAATATGGGCTAATGCTAATCTTATAATGCATTATTACTGTTCTTTACTGTACATTTCATACTGTAAAATAATAACACTGTAGACAAGACCCGAACTAGTCTTGTTGTACAGTACTATTCTACTATAAATAATATACATATACAAATATATAACTTAATTAGTGGCACTGCTATGGTATGCAATCAAATTAGGCATTGCATGGCAGTGTTTGCTTTTAATTTATTGAAAATCTGTGCGGAAATGTGCGAAAAAAAATTGATGCAAATGGAACAATTTGCAAAATGAATGAGCGAAACAGCACTGCTGAAAAGCAAATTGATTTTATAAGATGCAATTTGTGCAGTGTTTGATACAATTATAGCTTTAATCATCGCATAGTGATGTGACCTTCGCTAGCATGATTTAAACAGACGTAAGGAACACGTGAAAAGTAGAAATAATTTTCGACTGGAATAAAGGTTAAAGGGTAAAGTAAACTTGATGCAAATAAAAGAAGAAAATGCTGGAGTGGAGGTTAGTTAGATGAAATGCTTATTACTTATGATTTTATTGACTTCATTTAATATGAATAATGTAGTGCGCATGTAAGAAATTACTAGCAGAAATTTTTATCTAAGCAAATTTTGAAAATTTGTAATTTCAAAAAGAATTCTGGAATTCTCGAAGAATTCTGAAACTGACTTATTGTAATCAAAATTTTCATATAGCAATTAGTTCAGTTGAAAAGAAATTTGTGTCGAAAATAGAAATTTCTGATTAAGAAATGACTGAAAAGTATTATTTGCTATTCGTCAAATGATGCGTATCTTCTCGCTTTGAGCACTTTAGCAAATATATTTAATATTTACGTTAGCTTCTGAAATGCCAATAAAATGTTTTGTTTGCGAGAATTTTTTCAGAAATCAAAAACTGGCACTTCTTTTGCCATCGTTTCATATATATATATGTGTGTGTGTGTATGTGTCATGTATAATACACATCCATCCGTATTTACATACATACTCTCAATATACAAACATATTAAGTGATCAAATAGTAATAAGTAGTGAAATGAGTATTAATCTAACCTTGATTTTTGGAGGGAAAATGACACCATTTTTGGCAGGAAATATTTCAGTAATGAATTAAATAATTTTTCGGAAATGAAACAATCAATTTGATTGATATATGAACTAAAAATCAGGCAAGAACTGTTCGTAACAAATCATAGCATTGTTACTGATAGGATAAAGTTGATTTACTGATATTATACTTAGTGCACAATTCTTAACACACACTGACAATCATTATACATTATACTAATGATAGCAGTGATGATAGTAGCAATAATAGTCATCACACAGCTTAATCTTCCATTAATGCAGTACAATACGGAAATTGAACAGATATTGTACAACAAAAATTATAGCATATAAATAGTACTGCAAGTACAATTATATCACATGGGATTGAAATAATTTATATATTTTTAAGTAAATATAATAAAATTTATTGTTATATTCTCTCAATTTTACTACATTTCTTTTGTATTATTGGTACAATTTTTTTTATTACTCTAATATTTATTTTCTATGCTTGACTGTTGAAAATTTCCCAGTAATAATACAAAAATGCTCTATTTCATTCCATTGCACAGTACTGCCACACAGAAATGCTTCATTTCATTCCATTGACACGGTATTGCCTTACAAAAATGCTTTATTTCAATTAAAAGTAAAAAGGTTATTAGAAACAATATTGTTTTTTTAAATAACTTTAATTATTTATTGTACTTACAGAAAAACTTTTAAAATAATTAGTGTTTACTTTTTTTCTGTTCTTTTGTTCTTCAAATAGATGCCACCAGTGAGCAGTGCATTCATTCCTTCACTGCTATGGCGTAAAACTAGAAATAATCACTCCACTGCAAACCAGTAGTCTTTACTTACCGATGGACTGTTAACAGATTGAGGTCAATAGTTAATTTCATTTGAATATTAAATGCAGTGCACGAATTCGACACTGAAAACATGTTATAGCCTTGCCAACATAGAAGAATTATTCTCATAACAAATCACTGCATTGTTACTGATAGGATAAAGTTTCTTCATTATTACAAAGAGGCACTTTCATTTCTGCTCATACGAGATTTTTAAATATTTTTAATTAAATAAACTTATCATTATTGCTATCTGGTATCTAATTACCAAAGTAGTCAACTTCAGTTGAGTGATTAAACATTCATCAATTGATGGAAATGTTTGTTGCTAAGTAAGAATACAGTTCCTTTTCCAAATTCTATTTCTGTGCTACAGAAATTGAAAGAAATAACCAGTACTGAATGTAATCATGATTAACTTTGTAGCAAAATTTCTTCGCGTTAACTCCTAAGGCGCCACGAAATTCTTCATGCAGTTGCTTAAAACGTGAAATGAATATATTGAAAACATAAGTCCACAAGCCAGCTACTGAAATAACAAGTGAAACATAAATAATACTACATTTTCTGAAAGCAGTCTACTCCAAACTCTCATGTTAGCAAGCAGAATCATTAGCTGAAATATTAACATCTAATTAAAATTCAGACCTTTTCTCACCATGCAGTCTTTTCCAAATTGATATCTTGCGAATGACAGAATCATTTTATAGTCAAAACCTACAATTAACTTTCATCTACGAATAATATGAAGCAGCAGCTTAAAAAATTGAACACTGGGAGCTATCTGCTAACCAATAGCTAATATGTATAAGTGCTTCGTACAATACTGCAAAACCAAGAGAGTAAATTAACTGCCTGCATAGCATCGCCGGAAATCAATTGCACAAAACTTCAATCACGGACTGCAACTCAGTTGACAAATACCTTCACGAACTTCAGACTCCTTTTTGCAACTTGCATGGGAATCAATCACGACATTGCTTGAGATCAGACTTGAAATTTTTAATTTGCCTCAGCTTATGAAATCCAGTCTTTAAAAGTAGGCAACTTACACTGATAACTTATCAATGGAGAGACAAAAAAAAACATGCAATAATTTGCACGGAAAAATGACTAACATCATTATATTCACAATGACCATGCAAAATATACGAGCTAACACTATTAATGAATGAACTGGTGAACAGCTTTAGCAAACAACCATCATATACATCAATATCGAATCTTCCAAAATTTACACGTTTGCAAGAGCGAGATTCACCTGAATTCAGTTACTTTCTATTTCATTTCACCATCACTAATGTTCATAGCAATTTTGGCAAGACATAACCTAGCTGCAAGCAAAACAGGGACGTAACGCGTGGAAACTTATGCCTCTATCTCAATATTGTGAATTCGAATTCTGCATTCATTTATATAATGAATGGAAAACTTAGTGGCATTTTACTCTGCATAATCTTCAGTTTAAAATCTTGTTTTGATACAAATGAAAAGGAGATATTTTATGCAGTCGAATAAGAATGAAATTCCCCTAATTTATAGCTACTAGCGATTAAGTATCGCGCCTTCAAAGGAACATGAATCGATATCTGAAAATGCGATGACTTACGACGACCGGAATAAATTTATTAATGGTTAAATTCAAATTGATTTATTTCATTTCCAAAAATTAAAATGTTCTGACCCTATGATTTCATTCATTAGAATTATATATACAATCAAACAATTAAGAACACGAGTAAAATATTTTCAAACAATACAGAGCAACAAAGTAAATCTTGGCATACGCTTTAAACGCATTTCGACTTTTAAATTTACTCCTTGTTCTTTAGAACACTATCCTTCTTGACCAAAATCTTTTGTGAACTGCATCAGTTTATCCATATCCGCTTTATTTACTGTCGGCTTTGTGCTCATTAGTGATCGCAACATATCACTCTTAATTTTTTCAATATTTAAAGTGTTTATAACAAATCAAACCCTATTATGTCACTTAAGCTACAAGGTATCACTAAAATCTAAAATGATCTCAAATAATTTGATCATAATTAAGTAAAACCATCACTAAAATTTCCGAAAATTTAATCCCAGTATTTTACATTTGTTACTACTCTTTATTAGTAGATTAAATTTGGAAATTTCGAGAATACAAAACTAACCATTGAAAGAACTGGTTCAGCTAATTTGTCAGCCGGTACATCTATGAAAGACATTGCTTTAGCACCTGGGTCACCAGGAGAGCATGGAGTCAGTAAATCATGCACAATGATATTTGGATTGGAAGGCGACGGTCCAGAAACGTATTTAAAATGAGTCGCAGTTTGAACTTTACGAATCGGTTGCATTAAAGCTTCTCTCACAACAATCGAAATGTCGTATCCAGAGAAACCCTCTGTTTTTTCAGCAAGAATCTACAAAAAACACAAAGTACTACGTCCAATTTCAAAACTATTTCAAATTGATTTTACTATGAAAAGTTGATAATATCTGTGCAATAATACTTTCCGGTCTTATCAAACTCTAACTTGCAAATTCTTAAAATTTTTCCGTAAAAAAATGTGCAAATAAATTATATGTAAGTTGTTACAAACCTTAAAATCTTGCTCTGTCAATGAATGTAATGTATTCTTCCCCACATGCAATCTGAACATATCTTTTCTAGCATTTGCTTCTGGAAGTGGAATGTAAATTCGTTTCTGTAAAAATAAACATAAAAGCCGTATAAGCTCAAATTATCTAAAAATATTGCTTCTAGATAAAAAATTCAATTTAATACCATTCGTGAATTCAACATAACCATGCACCTTTAACAATATCTTTCAAAATTAATTTGCTACATCTACACTTTCAAACAAAATGAGATTCAAGTCTACATTGCACATGGCGTCATATTAATGTTATTAGCATCATGTAGCATATAGTTTTCAAAAATGAAAATTAGCTTTCAATAAATTGTGATAGAAATCCCAATCAACCTCAAATCGTCGTCGAATGGCAGCATCAAGTACCCAGGGAATATTGGTAGCACCAAGTACTAATATGCCTTCCATGCTATTACCCACCCCTTGCATCTGAACCAAAAATTCAGTCTTTATACGCCGAGCAGATTCACTTTCGGTATCAGAACGTGACGAACACAATGAATCAATTTCATCAATAAAAATTATTGAAGGTTTATGTTCTCGAGCCATTTCAAATAACTGTTTTACTAGTCTGAAATATGAAGACAACTCACAAATAATTTATTTTTATCTCTTTTTAAAAAGTCTATTTTAAAAGAGAAATTTTAAAAACTTGCAAGTTATAACTTCGAAGCCATCTTATAAAAAAGATTTTTTACATTAAAAAAGTATGTAAATATCTTCAGAGTTTCTAATAATTTTAGAAAATTTCGCAGAAACCTAATTCCTTTAGACCATTTCAATAAATTCTACTGATATACCAGTAGTTTTTACTAGTCTTAACAGCAGCACTGCAAAAATAAAAAGACCGGAAATTTTCAGACTAACGGCAACTCCGTTTTTGCTTGATATTTTCTTCTTTCTTACTGCAACTCTCAAACACCTCTGATAACTAACATTTTCAAAGTTTCGGAAGAATTGCTGTAATTATGTCAAATTTGACCTCTAACGCATCTTTCTGAAGTGTAATTCTTGTCTGCAATATCATTTTTCGACATAATAACAAAATTAAACCTTTCTGATTCGCCTAACCATTTTGACATCAAATCCGAAGATGAGATAGAGAAAAACGTAGAATTGTTAGCTTCCGTAGCAACTGCTTTGGCAATATATGATTTGCCTGTTCCAGGTGGTCCAAAAAGCAAAATTCCCCGCCATGGTTTTCGATTCCCTAAATGAATAGAGGATGTACAATATTAGATCCCAAACTAGTGGTAACAAGATGAAGAATGAAGCTGAATAACAAGGGGGCAAAAATGTCAAAATGGCATAAACTGGCATAAACATACTTGATATCAAACATCAGTAAAATTTTTTTCTAGTCTCAGAAGGATGAATGAAAGAAGGTGGACAAGAAGTTATTCATTGAAATGATCTCTGCAACACACTTCGTAGCATAAATTGATTGCTGGAGCAGTACTTGCATTCCCAGACTATGCTATTCTCAAGCAAGACAAAAAGCAGTATAAGAGTTATTTCTTTCTGACGACGAGTGTGAAATCGATGGTCTACTTTGCTATGTTGTGCTCAGAAATCTATTCAGCTTATTACTCTACCATAAGCACAGAACTTCAGACTTCAATGCAGCAACGAGTGGGCAGCCAACCAGAACAGATAGAAGCATACGTCCATACACATCATCTATTAATCTACTCTCTTCTTATATCACATCAATGATGAATTTTCAGTGCTTTTTTCTTCGCCTTTTGCAAATTTGTCCAAGTCACCGTTAGTTTACAACAAGCGCAGAACTAACCCAGCAAAATCCTATATTCTTATATACATGCTTCCTGCAACTGTTTCTCACTCATCAATTCTCTTTTATCAGATTAGTGATAAAAAGACTAATGTCATAAAAAACTAACGAATTGTTTAAAAGTCTCTGATCTAGAAGCAATTCGCTCTAGAAAAACTCGTGAGCTGACTTTAACCTCAATATAACTGAAGTTTGTGAGACATGACAATACTTGCACTTTCTTTTCTTTCCTTGCAATAATGTTATAACTTCAAATCAAATGCTAAATCACAGTATTTTCCAGTCATTTCTTTCATTGGTTACTTTCTAGCAAACTATCATATCCATCAGCAATAACTTAGGCTGCTGACTTACGCCTTAAATCTATATCTACGAAAAATCGATGAACACGGCCCAACTCAATCAGAAACATAAAAGATGTTTTGCTTCTGCATATATATATATATTCACTAACCTGTCTGGAAATGCATTCAAATGCTCCTTTATCTTTATTATAAGTACCATGAACTGACAGGAACTAAATCATAAAAACATCAAAATTTATTAGACTTGATGAATTAGAACTTACGTTAGCTCATTTTTCGTCCAAACCTTCAATAATAATGCTCCACACAAACTAATTTTTCAGACAGAACACAACTATCGAATGTGAGAAAATAAATTAAACCCTACTAAGTTTACTTCTCAAAAGTGGTAACGTAATATTCCCAGAATTCATACAAGACTGAAAAAGTAATCAAGGATGGAGTTGGCACAAATCCGATTCAATCATTCAAATTCAGTACTTCTGATGAACGAAGCAGTTGAACCGGCACCTCTACTCGCTATAACATTTGGCTGCATTAATTTACTGGCTCTCTTGGCTAACTGTACACTACTTATCTACATTATTTATAACAGATTATATCGCAACTTTATTTCATCGCATTTTATCGCTCATTTATGTGTCACAAATGCTGTTGCTCTATGTCTTCTTCTGCCCATGTTTATATATAACGTCTGGACCGGAGTGAATATTTGGAGTGAAAACAACGTTATGTGCAGAGTGCAGGTGAATTACTTTACGACATTTTACATTATGATTATGCAACATTAATTGCGCAGGAAACTTCAAACATCTGACTTCTAAAGATTATCTTATAAACATCTACTCAACTAAAGGCAAGAAGTATAAGTTGAAACTGTCAACGAGGTCACACTAAAAAGGTGTATCTAAGCTGACCGTGCAGTCAATTATGAGATTTTATTTTTTGTTGATGAATACAAACACTACGTGTCTTTCAGTGCGAGATTAATGCAAGCTAGCAATGCGGACTACTGCTCGACATACGTTGCTTGATATGAAAAGTAAAATCAGATAAAAAATGTTTCAGGCTCTAGTAACGTGCGCTGTATGGACTGTAATACATTTCATGGCACTTTGCATAGCTGGGGTACATTTGCTAACGTTTGCAAGAATACACTACGAGCAACTGTTTGGTTTACCACCCAATATGTTGTGCGCCCTATCCTGGCTTCTGGCGTTTGGTCTGGCATTACCAACGATCACTAATGGACATATTATAATTTATGATCCTTCATTTAGACACTGCGTATGGGGCGACAGGTTCAATTGACTTTTTGACTTAAAAGACGGAATGTGTAGTTTATCTCACCTCAATCCGACAAATTTTATCATTAAAAATCTGTAAAAGTTTTCAATTCATTTCAGTGACAGTGGCCTCAAGTTTTTGACATATCTTCTAATTCTGGGAGTATTCATACCTGCATTACTTGCTTCTTATGCTTATATTCGTGTCCTTGGCATCCTTTATCACAGTCCGATTGTATTCCAAAGTATAGGCTTATACAAAAGTCGTTTTCTGGTGTATTCATTTCTATTGAGGTTAGTATACATATATTAATATTTAGGAAAATATTTCAACTTCAAAACCATAAGTATCATAAATTTAATACAGCCTGATGAATAAATTTTATCTTTTTAAATCATAATTAAAATTGATTATTATAAATAGATGCAAAAGTTCTTTAAGCGACAGGAAATCTAACATAATAAAACCATCTTTTGTGAAATTTCCAACCGGAATAACATTGCAAAAAACTTATGCAACTAAAGAATTAGTAATTTTAGTAGGCAACTTCTTTCAGCCCATTTTACCAGCTTCCATTCTACGCGACTACAATAGTGAAAGACTGGAGAAAACCAGACTCAATAATTCCTGTTGTAATGCTTTTTCTAGCATTCATGCAATGTTTTGTATCTCCAGCTCTTTACGGTGCATCTTTGTTTTTGATGAAAGAAGAAGACATGGTACTAACAGCAAGAGCGCACAAAGCTCCTAACGCTCATCCTCTCACCCAACATCTATGACTTCATTGTTTAATGCCCAACTTTAATTTTCCGAATTTATACAGAAATGAATCAAATAAACTGTTTACTTTCACTCAACTTTAAACTTAGCTAGTATCAAAGTTTTACGACAAAAATCGTTCTAATTAATTTCCTAATCAGTTGAACGATAATTAGCTATTGAATTCCAGATTCGAACGGAATTTAATAGGTAAGAGTCAATACATCTTCGACTAGAAATTAATATGAAATACTAAGCGTCATAATATGCCACTGTGCATATTTCATGGATTAAAATCAATTTATATTTTGAAAATGACGATAAAATTTCTTAAAATTCACTTCTAAATTAACTGTTTAGAAAAATCCGAAATGAAAAAGCAAAAAAGATTACAGTGCTATAAAAATAGTGAGATGGGAGTTAGGAATAACTGACTATATTAAAGAATTTATAAAGGTTCGTACAAAGTTATTTTTGAGATGTAAATCATGCTTGTAGAAACAGTTTATATTCCAATCTTTTAAATAACTTCTCAATTCCAATAAGAAACGAATGAAATTTTTTGGCTTAATAAAAGCACAAACCTGTGAATAACTGAGGAAATTTGATGGGTAATATAACCGCTTCCTTCAAAGCTTCTTTGGCTCCTTCAAGACCGGCAATATCATCCCAACTTACATTAGGCTTTTCCATAATAATAGCACCGGATAATCTTTCTTGTAACTTTTTGTTTTCATTGTCTTTTTCAGAGTCTGAATCTGAACCTTTTGCGCCTGAACCATCATCTTTCACTGCTTTCTTTCTATCAGCGCCAGACTATAAGAAGTAACTTGTGGGACACCCATACATTTATAACAATTTTTATAGTGTAATCTAAGCATTTACGTATACTTCTACTGCAGTAAATGAAAAACTTAAGGAAAATAAGCAGATTAACATATATTAAAATATGAAACTATTGAAGATTCGAACGAGTTCATCGAGTGCAAGAGCAAAGCAAAAATGTAATGTCTTAGCGATGAAAACGCTGTATTAAACTTTACGAGAACTTGAAATTACTAAAAAATATGTATGAGCATCCGCATTATTAATATAGGCGGATTTTTTTGGTGAATATTCAGATTTTAATTATATTTGCACTGAATTACTTTCTCTTGCATTTCTGCCGATAAAACTAAATGACATCAATCTAGAAGTCAGAATTATTTCCAACAACACCCACTGATCTTCAGATCTGTATAAAATATTTTCAGAACTGTTTCAAACAATTAAAATGTCATTTTTGAATTAATTTACATTCAAAAGACTTGTTCTGGAAAAAACATATTTTTTGAAAATCTTTCAATAATACGGAACAAAAAGTTATGCTGATTTAAGTCTGTAAATATTAAAATCTCATATTACCTTCAAGTATTCTTTAACTTTCTCAGCTCGATCCAAATATGACGCACAACGCTGCCGAATCGTATCTTTTTGCTTTTCGCTTTGTGCTTCATCTAAAAACTTTTGATAAGACTTAAAATAGACACAGTAAAAGTAATTTTAGACCTTCAATAATGGGTTAAAAAATTTTTCAGAACAATACAAAAACTAATTTTTTGAAAGTGGAAGTTGATGTCTTATTTTACCTATAGACAAAATGATACAATGACTAACATTTAATAGCATGAAGAAAATAATCGATTCCATGCTCATACAATCTCAGTGCTTCATGGTAGTTTTTCTTTTTGTCTTCTTCTGTCGCCTTTGTTACCAATTCAATCGCTTTCTAAAAGGTAAAAAGTTGGCAAAAAAACGTACTTTTGGCCTTTTTTATTGAAAGCTAATAAAGCACACACAAGAATCTGAAAAAAGAATATAACAAATGAAAACTCATAAAATAAATGTCTAACCTGAAGAGTGGATCCATTACCGGACATACTGCAAATCACTCACAAACCTACCCACTGAAAGAATATCTCGAATAGAACAGGAAGAGGAAGAAATCAATTAGAAGAAACGAGAAATTTCATAACAGCGCAAAACATTTTTGATATTCGAATATTATGTGTCAGTTAACTAATTACAATGTACGTGTTTAGCGCAGTTAGGATATTGCAAGAGTGACAAAACTTCTGCGTTAAAGCTAATTGTTTCGTTTGTGAGTACCTACGAGCAAAATGCCTTAATACTGTTGGATTTTATTAAACTAGTGAGACTGTCGGTTAATGACATCAAATTATATAATCAACAACTGTAACATATAACAAAACCAAAATTGGAACCTTATACATATATTCATTTTCTTGTTGCTTTACATATTTTGGCATTATCAACTCTAAAGAAATAAAAAAGAAATACTAAAAAACGTCAACATTTTATTCATTTCTTTATTTACTGAAACAATAAAATTAAAATATATAAGGGATTGCTACCACACTGAAACACTATTAAAATGAATACACAATGTTTAAAACAATAGACCTTTATGTTTTTATCAAACCAGAACTCCTCAGTCGTTTCGTTGGTCTACTTTTAAGCATTGTATGATTGGGTCCAAATGAAAAATATGCATCCAGCACATTCTACTTTTAATTACTATTATTTAATCATATGAAAATCGCACGCTGTGTTTTACATAAATATTGCATAAAGGGTACTTATTTAAAATTTATATAGTCACTCGAAAATGAGTATAGTGTTTTTCCTCAACCGTTTACTGATTCATCAATTGGCTACAATTCGAATACCCCACAGGATGAAGCGCGATGCTGTCATCTCCAAGGCAGAAATATGTTTGGAGTTGAGAAAGGTATGTACCCCACATTGTAGGCAACGTGTGAAGACGGTGGACCATCTAGCAACACACTGCAATAAAATGTTATATCATGACTATACTAGAAGACACAATGAAGTTCTGCAATGTATCCATTTAGAACTCTGCAAAACTGTGGTATAAAAGCATTTCCACGCATGCGGAGCTACTCCGTGCAAGAAATCGTCACTAATGAGAACGTTGAAATCACAGTCGATACGCGAGTAAGAACTGCAGTTAGAATAAAAGTGGATCGACCGGATATCCTGGTATACGACGTGAAGTAAAAGCTCACTCCTCTGTGCAACAATATGAAATCCAGTTCTAGCTCGTCTCATAGCAAGTACAGTCTCTCCAAACATGCAGGTTGGATGTGAATCCCGTATTTAGTTAGTAACTGTTTGATATCATGCTCAATCGCTCAGAAGTCTTCTGGTTCCAGTTTGAGCACCTCAGTATAATAGTTTATTAATCCTATGGCGTACTCATTGCCTTGATAAAGTTCTTGCCTTTAGTGCAGTTTTGGCTAGTCGGTCAATTCTCATAAAAAATTCTGCTCGCATTTTACAGTAAGCTTCCTCGGATCTGAGCACTAGTCCTTTCTTCATTATTCAAGGTATTTTTTTATACCCTTAAGCTCCTTCGAACAGTACTGCCTTATCAGCGCATACCTCATTTAACAAAGTCAGCCGTCAATACCTCAGTATTAACGGCTGACTTTGCTAAATTCACCTCTAACCCTACTATCTCAAAGACCCTTTGGACTTCTCCGGCCATAGCTTCCATGACATCCTCGTCGGTAGCAGCAGATCATCCACAAATAACAAATGGTCCGTTACACTTACATTCCTTGATCGGTGGGAACCTCCATTTTTGGGTATCTGATATCGTGTTTACGGCTCAATGGGTCCATGCTTGAAACGAACGTCAAAGGAGAAAGGCTGTCACCTTGAAGCATTCTTCACTGCATTTTTTCCCTTATGGTTTCTCCACTGCTTTTGAATGTAATCGACTATCTGAAAGTGGTGCTTCTCAGAAACCTGCCGATCCTAGCATGTTGAGCTTTTTAATACACTTAATCAGATAGATGTGACTAACTCCAGCTCTATACTACGTGGTATGACATTTTTTACCACGTAGTATAGAGCTGGTACTGGTACTCCCTGCAAACCGCCATGTTCAAGAGTACCTGCTTTTTTGCACCTTTAACCTCGGCAAAAAGTCCTAATTGGGTATCTGCAAGTAGCCCTCGTGGCAGCATCCTTACGCAGTTGGATAACGTATACATTTCAGCACTTCACCTGGCTAGCTGCTTTGCAGAACCTCGATTCCACGAATGAGTACTTCGAGCGTAATCATTCTGCTGGTTCAGGTTCCGGCACACTTGCCGAGTACTTATATTTTTCACGGAGCTTTTCAAAAATTCATCTGTTTTCCCATTGTTTTCTACTACGATTCTAGATGCGATTTTTCTCCGTTCATCCTCCATTTTCTTCTCAGACTTCTGATATCCTGACGTAAGACAGCACAGCACTCTTTGTTTAAGTTTCGAACTATTTTCGTAACAGTCTTTTCTTCCTCTCTGTTCATCCCATGCGCACTTTACTTTGCGATTGATTCCAAGGTTAACAACTGCTGGATATGTGTGCGTTTCCCTCTTTTTAAATTAAATTTTCAACTGAAAAGACTGAGAAGAAAAATTTTGCGTACCACAGATTTGATGGTTTTTCTGTTAATAGTAATAGTATTAAATAAGTTAATGCCAGCAAGTTGGTGAACAGTTGCACTGAGCTAATTGTTTAAAATTGTAAATTCGTACTTAAATAAGGCAGTAAATAATGCAAGTTATTTTCATTCAGGCATTTAAGAGTGACTAAACATGCAAAACGAACTGCATGACATTTAAGGTTATTATTAGAATAAATATGCAAAAAATGTTGAGTGAAATATGAATGAAACATAAGAAACAGTCTAATCACTTTAAGTTTTAGTCTGAAGTGGTATCAGTTAAATAACCGAGAGAATTAATTAAATGCGTGGATTAGTATGTAATTTGTATACTGATAATAAATCCATTTGCTATATATTTAAAAAAAAAATAATCAAACGTGCACAAGTGATTTCAAGTCAAACGTATATCTATCTGTCTATTTCTCGTGCATTTATTTTAACTGTGAATGTGCAAAGGCATCTAAGGCAGACTGTTAAGTAACTAAACTTATCTCGATGAGTTTTACTTGCGAAAAGTGGAAGTTGTATGCGTTTCTGATCTTACTTCTCTCAATGCATAATGCATAAAAATCAACACTGGAAGAAAATAAATTGCATTCAATGTGTATGTGTCGGTAAGTTGCAATGAATAACTCGTCAACTCAGTTATAATTAGTCGCAATTTATTGTCTATTAACAACTCTCTGCTCATCGCTTCAGATTCTCTCGTGAGGTTTCAAACACAACAACACAACTGGTCAATCTGTATTGCTTACTATTTTTTCTAGTCATATTTCTGTCTCAATTTTGCTAATTTCTTTCAAATTTGATGTTTAATTGTAAAGAATTAATTATATGTTTAAGGTGCAAATTTGTCATTTGCTGTATGCATACTTCTTAACGCTGCAGTGATCATTCATTTGACTACCCGCTGGCATACATCTGACCAAATTAGAGCGACACTGTGAAAAGAGCAAATGAAATTTAAATTTAAAAGTAAGTACTTACTTTTTTTTCATCAAAGTGTGGTGCTCGTAAAAAACGTGAATACGAGAAATTTTTGGCAATACGTGATATTTGCTCGCTTGTGTGATGATTAATTGCAAGAGGAAATGATTTTTAAGTTTCTGACTGCATTAAACTTACTGATATATTCGAACCGTCCGCACTAGCCTCACACATTCACAACATGAGCATTAATCTGTGTTAGTCGTTCAAACTGCTTAGAGTTGCTATGAACATCCATCCATCCCGCATTAAACATATAACTAATTCGTCTGCTTATGTGCGTGTGTATGTGTGCGTATGTATGTGTGTGTTTGTACATACGTCTGCGTGTGTATGCGTATGTGTGCGGGTGTGTGTCCGTCCTTTCGTAGATTGTCTTTTGTTTGCATGGACATTGCAAGAGGAAAGAGGACGAAAAAGTTTTACTAGACTGGCAAGGAGACACAAATGGTTGATTTGAATGCGATAGATACTTTGCAGGTTGGGCAAGTTGCTGCTCTTACTGCTACTGCTGCATTTTAAAAATTTTTAACAGTAACTGCACAGCAGTGCAGTGTAGCATAGTGCAGTGTAGTGTAGTATAGTGTAGAGCAGTGAGTCTCAAGGATATCATCAGCAGCAACAGCAATAGAGTGAGTGTTCATTCCGTTCTCGAACAGAGAAAAGGCGTCGTGAAAAGTCGGCTGGCTCTTGCCTGCTGCTTACTTGTGCTTTGCTTGCTTTTCCATGCTGACAGCCTTCCCATTTCTCGTCTCACTCACGTCTACGTGTAATCACATTTACTCTCCACGTATATATGTGTCTGTTTGCGTGTATGTGTATATGTGTGTTATGTTTAGTTGCATTAGTACGAAGGACTTTGCCAACTGGTGCCTTTACATTATTTCTCAGCCGTCATTCATCTATCCCATCTATCTATCTATTTATCCATGTATCCGACTGACCTTGCTTAGGCTTATGAAGAATAATACGTAGGAACGCAGCAGTACTTGCTTTGTCTTTCTTTTGCAATCCAGCAAGGCCTTAAACGTCAGGCCTATTTCTCCAGTAGCGTTTACTTTTTACTCGTTAGCCATGCAGACAGCATTGCATATCATATTCGCTTTTGTATGTCATACGATAATGTTACATTCAAATTGCAAAGTTTCTTTTGATCGCAACACATTTGTGAATTTCATTTCGTTTGCCAACAGTAGCAAAAATGAATCTAATCATTCATTTTTAAGCACTATTGAGTGTATGCTGTGAGATAGAAGCGATATTTCCTTCTTTCTTATTCGATCCATTTATGCGTCTGTCCTTGCATTCACACATTTATCTATTCATTTACTTTACCTTATACATAGCACTTACTTTTCGTCGTTTTCTTCAAGTAAAAAATATGCGTTAGCATCATTTTTTCTCAACAAGTATGTTTGAAGGAAACGTCGCAACAACTGTACATCTTTGGGCGACGCTGTCCGAATTTGCGACATTGACGCGTCATTAAAGACGCAACGCGATGCGACTGATGGGGTGCATGGTAGGACACTCTTCGGCAGTCGGTGACGAAGAACGCGAACAACGCAAAGTTTGTTTTACATTTACGTATTGCATGTCCATTCATATATATTCTTACTTACGTATTGCATAGTAAATTTGATTATCTTTTATATGAATGAATGCATCAGTGGTATGTTTTATCCACAATTGAACAATTTCTCACTTTTGAATTCTCCGCATTCGTTATTATCTGATGCAAAAGTTCTACAAAATACACTACATTTTTAGCTTATTTTCTAGATAAATACAACTATTTTTATATGATTATTAAACATTTTAAGCTTCAAAGTAGCTTGTACTGTTGAAGGTTCTGTGTTTCTGTTGATCATAACAACGGTTAACTGATATTTTCAGTTATTTTCCTTTTGCTTCAAATAATTTTTTTATAATAGTTTTTTCCCATCGCCACTAACTACAGTAGTAGGATAACTTGTGAATTTTTTGATTACGATTAATGAGTTTGACTTCAAAAAGTGAAGTACACTGATTAATTAGGATGAGATTGGATTTGCTTTAAATAACAAATCATAAATATTAGTTAAGGAATCTTTGAAGCATACTTTGTTGGTAAATGTGATTAATGCTGAAAAAATTACTTTTTTGCATATTCTCATCCATTATCTATTCATTTGCAACATGTCAACGTAATTAGCATCTTTTAATGTCAATTTAAATTATAACTTTTCCTAATTTAGTGTTAGTCTGTGATTGCAATAAGCACTCCATTAAATCTCATAATTGCATTGATGCATCAGTCAGCAACAGTACAATATTGTTTTAGTAAATATAAAACAAGTAGAATTTTTTCTTTTTTTTTGACAAGAATTAAGTAATTTTGCATACCGTGTCTTCTGAATCTCGAGAATTACGCATAGCAGTCTAATCTTAAATCGTATGTCCCGACTTTTGTTTCTAACAGGTCTGGAATTCTCAACAACAATTGTGTGATCAGCTCAGCGAATACTATCTAATTCATGGTTAACAGCAATCAGATTTTTATATTTCACAGTGATTGTGTAGTCACTTAGTTTTACTTTCAGATTTTTTCAGTACACTTTGCTGATGGTAAACTTGCTGTTCAGGATAGGGTCTTTCCACTGTCAGGTTAGACAGATTGTTGTTCTCAAATTTCAGTTATATCACATCTAAGTTAGCAAACTTCATTTTTTAACATACTATTATAACGATATAATGATTTTCATGGGGAATTGGATGTTTAAACCATGAATAGAATAAATATATTAATCAATTTGGGATGCATTTGTATTCTAAGTTTCAAAAAAATTTTAAATGATGGTACATAGCTACGGAATCAGATTTATTACATCTATAAGCCATTTTAAAAAATGTATACTTTTGGTCCTTTTTCTCCATTTTAACTGATGCACTGATTATTTTTTTCGTTACAGTGGTAACTATTATAAACGAATTTCTGTGTATTGAAACTTAGTTGGTATATTGAGAGTAGTTGTGTTATCTAGCATACGCACAGAAGCTGAACTAATCAAGCATTTCTGGTACTATTTTTCTTCTTGCATAATTGATCAGTAATAAGTGGTATGAACTGGATTGATGTTTTATGAACGAGTGTATAGTATCATTAACTAATGTTTTGTTTTTTGCACCTTCACTTGAAATTGTAACTTTCTGAGCGATTTTTCACATGACAGAGCAGCGAGTTGCGTTATTCACAAAGTACTACTTATCTTTGGTTCTAAGACTGTTAACTGAAAATAAGATGAAATGTTTATTTTTATCTGCAGCATCTGTGAAATATAAAATGATTATTTTTCATTCTTTTTTACAGAAAATGTTTTGATAAATGGAGAAAATTTTAAATGTACCTTGCCTGCCTTGCGAATTCAATTTATTTCAATTACGTCGCAGCTGAAGATTGGTTAAAGTGCCAAATATTTAATAAGTTTTTAGAAAATTTAGATAAATTTTCAGTATTTGTTTTTATTTTTAGCTTCTAAATTTTGCTGCTAGTTTCAGTTTGACAAGTTATTTATGTAAAACTCAAGGATGAACATGAATGACTACGCAGAAAAGAGAAAAAAGTATTGAAGTTTACATTAGTTGGTTCTTACATACCATGGCGGTTTTTTTCTGTTCTAAATTGATTTCTGAAATTTTGATTGATTTCTTTTCCCTCATATTGAATTTACTTTAGATTTTGTAATACTTTCAAAATACGTGCTATATTTATTGTATGATTCTGCACTATGGCTACTTTTTGCAGTTGCGTATTTAATACGTTTAAGAAGTAATTAAAAGTGGGAAAACCTTTTCAGAAACTTGACAGTTAGAAATGAAAATGAAATAGAAAGCTCCTCTTGTGCCAATGTCATGTCTAAAGAGTTCGACTGTATCTGAGGTATTAAAGTTATTCGTTCAGAAAGTGAAGCAGTTATAGCACTGTATTTTACTTAAAGTAAATTGAAAATGATTGAGATGATATTCATTGATAAATTATTCATAGAGTCTGAGGAGTGCAAAATATGCATGAGCGAGTTATTGAGGCTTATTTCGTGTTGCTAAATTTAGTTTACGTGGCACATTGTGACTATTTCACGTTTACTTGCTTTTTCTTTGTCTGTTATGTTTGTGTTTATATCTATGCCTTATCTATAATCATTTTTTGACTTTTTGGCACAAATATGCATAAACACGCATTTTCAAGAACTAATGTTTTTCATTAAAAAAATTTTTCTGCTTTGTTTCATACTTTTCTCACTTCACTCTAAAGTGCAAAGAATAGAAAATCAAGTAAGTAATGTTGGCAGTAGATGCTCTCAAAAAACGACAGCTTCTCATCAGTCATATTTTGTATTGCCAAGAAATAACTAATGCTGTTGCGATTATTTTCAGAATACATATTTTTATACATTCCTTTTAAATGTAACTAATTGCTGTTGCTAAAATTATCAATCGAAGTATTGAGGGATAATTTGTAAAGCGAGCATAAGTAGAAATTTTATACTCTGATAAAAGCGTTAAGCATGAGGACTGTTCGTTCACATATGCAAACTGAGATATACTTAAGCATAAAATTGAAGCTGTTTGAGTTGAACAAACCGAGTTGGGTTTGTTAGTATAATATGCTGGTGCTAGCAAACAGAAACGTAATAAAAGCTAGTCCCAGTAATCATTGATTAACCTGAGTTTGTTGGCATGTGGAATTACACTAGTAAGTAATCTTATCCCATTTGCATAAAGTAAGTACTGAATGGCAGCGCTCACTTGTTTACTTTTTCAGTCTTACTAACTCACTACAATTTTAGCCAGCATCGAACAGGACTTGCAAGATCTTTTAAAATAAACTTGCTTAGTGTTGGTGTTTAGCAAAAAGTATGCTAGTTGCATATATCTAATAACGTTGCTTACATAGAGCAAGAAATAATGCTTCATGTTCGTTCAGTGTACTTGCAGAAGAGTTCGATGTATATGTGTTGTTGAGATTGAAGGAATCATAGAACTGCGTGTTGCAACAAATGTTAGTAGTGATTGCATCATGCTGAGTTGCTGTTTTCTGTCCATCCATCAGATATATTACTTACATATCGAACTTTTCTTCAAGCACTCTTCTATTTATGAGTGTTTCTGTCTGCCATAACCATCACTGCAAATCATATCTAATCTTTCCAAGCATACTTGTGTCACATAGCTTGAAAGCCGTATATAATTATACACTAAGACTGGTTAGCTGATCACAAGTTAGCCATTTTGATCAGTCTTACATATCGCCAATCCTTTATTTGAACAGCAAGCAAGAAAAACTGCAGTGCTCTACGCTGTTTATTACACGCCAAAAATAGATCTTATTTTAGCAGTTAACATCGTAATTCGTGTGAGAATTAGTTGGTGAAGAAAGTTTGCCTTTGAGATGAGAAAGTACGAAAAGCAGTGGCGGCAGTATCGGTAGGCTAAGTGCAAAAAGGGGGCTAGCTGTTTTTCACATGAAAAATTGGCTCTCTTTGCTGATGTTCTTTATGCTGCTATTTTTAGACACTTTTGCACTAACAACAATGCATTACATTTTTTAAATATTAAAATTATGTTTATTATACGTAGTCAGATTAATACGAAAAAGAAGCAAGACTGCTACAGCAGCTGATTTAGTTGTTGAAAGAATTGAAGCAGGTAGAGAAAGAAGTAGAAGGAAAGAGAAGAGAAGAGGAAACAAATTGAAGATGGATTAATTTTGTACATTGAAAAAAGCAGACTGTGCAACACTGCAAGTATTGGTTGTGGTGTGTGAAGTGGAAGTGAAGGATTGAAAAGACATGAAACAGTGGTCAGGGTGAGGAAAAATTGCGTATACAAGACGATAACTTGACTCGATTTTATGCTAGTTACTGTTATCACTAATGATAAAGTTAGAGAAAGACAGTAATATGTGCTGTGCTTTAACTTTTTTATTCATTTCTAAGAATAGTTTATATAATTCAACGAATAAGTTTAGATGTAAAATACATAAGTGACAAATTAGTACAATAATAGGGAGGTAGTAAGAGAAGTTATTAATTTGTACGTGTCAAGTTTTTAACTCAGTACTCTTATATGTTACTGGATGCAGTGGCTTACTGATTGTTATCATTTAAAGTTTTTTATATGTGAGTGAATTAATTGTTGGCAAAGAAATAAATTGGTATATAGAACGCGCTTGCGACGCCGTTGCGACTGCTGGTACTGTGTTAATTGTGTTGCTGCTATCGTCGCTTTCTGGTCTTGAGGAATCATAAGTGGATGTGGAACGAACCATCGATTAGGATATGATTGGAAGAATGCATAGTGATGGGAGGAGTTAGGGAGGAGTGATTGTGTGAGATTGGAAAAAGCAGTAGTAGTATATGCATAGAAGCAATTATGCGTGTTACTTCTTATTATTGCGCAGTCTATTTTAGGAAAGTGTCCGAACATTTTTAAGAGTAGCATTAAAATTGAAAATGTCTGTCTGTACCCACGTAGACACATCACAGTTTGAAACACTCTCTCTCTCACTCTCTCACTCACTCTCTCCCTATCATAAACATAGAAGGCAGCAATCTCATCCATCTTCATTTAAGCTCACAGTTGGAAGTGAGCAAGAATGCTATCTTGAGGAGACAGGACTACTCATACCACTTCCATGCGTAACTATATAAACAAGTCTAGAAAGAGATTACTGTTTACGTCATTTAGAGTGCAGTATAAAATGCATTGAATGCTTGCAGAAAATGAAGCAAATACTTAGAAAGTTTTATTATTCGAATAATATTAATAGCTGAATCCTCATGTTTTAATGTGTTGTGCTGAAGGAGTTTAAGTTGAAACGTAGATTTCCAATGGCGTAAAGCAGTCAGTGTTTACTTCACTTTTTAATTAATTTAGATGCACTACAATAAATAATTGGATATTGTCCATTTAAGACTGATAAATGGATGAAGTCGTCAAACACAGAACGATGTTATAAAAGGTCATTGTAGCATCAAACAAATGGACTTCAAGAATTAACTCTGCACCTGTGTATCAAGCATATTTAAAATGTAATCTGCCATTCTGGTTTTGTTTCATTCGGTTCTTCATTTTTTTTACAAAGACAAGAATGTCATGTAGTTTCTTATAGCAAAAATGAAAAGCAAAAAATGCTTAGTATAGAATTTGCGTTTTGATTAAATGTTTGTTTCTGCTATAAGTACTTGTTAGTAGCAGAAGCAATGGTGATGATAAGCGGACGTTTCTGCGATATTTACTTGAGACTAACTTATTTATTTCCCTTTAATTAATCCTCCAAAATGTTTCTTTGACATAGATAGAACCAGTTCATGGAATGCTTTACGCTGAAGTTTTTAATATTGAAGTGTTGTGAGAAGTAAAAATGTGAAGCAGGAAATGACTAATTTCAATTTGCAGTTTACTTTGCAATTGGGCACAGCAAGTTTGGGCAGGTTCAATTCTAATGACATAGCAAGTACCGATTGGGTTTAGTAAAGTAATAAAGGCAAGCCATGTGTTAGTATTAGTCGCACTTGGCTTTGAATTATTCAAAACATAGCACACTTCCTTGCTCATATCATTGCCATCAAACATTTCTTTTTTCGTCATTACTCTAGTGAAAACTTACGCAGATAAAGGAAATGATGCTTCAGCCTCGCTAACTGTAATTCATAAATGTCAGTGCTTGGAAAGCTACTCTGATCTCTTTTTTTTTTTACATTGGAGAAAAGTGCCATCGAATTCAATATGTTTGGATCACACTTTTTCTTCACTCATCAAGATTTTATCGGTTTGTTCAAACTTTTTTTTTTCAATTTCAGGTCAACAAGCAGATTGAAGAGCAGTTACAGAAGGACAAGCAGTTGCTTCGGGCAACTCATCGGTTGTTGTTGCTTGGAGCTGGTGAGTCTGGTAAGAGTACTATCGTGAAGCAAATGAGGATTTTGCACATCAATGGCTTCAATGAGAAAGAAAAGAAAGACAAAGTCAGCGATATTCGCAGGAATGTGCGGGACTCCATTGTGGTTAGCTTATTTTTATCTTTTACCACACGTGCTGATAGTTACTCCAGCACAATATGTTATAACACTTAAATATTTTAAATCTATACGTAGATATGAAGTGAATGGAAAAAATTCTGTTGCTGCTGTTGTCGGTTCTTGATTGAGGAATCATGTACAGTACATAATTTTTTTTAGTGATAGTAGTAGACATCATAAGTGAAGGTGAATGAGATATTGAGGTAATTTTATTGTTGAATTATTATTAAAGATTTTTTAGTCTCTGTGTTAGGATACTATTTTTATCCAGAACTATAGGTCATATTGAAAGCAATGTCCGAAATTGATCCACCTGTGCAACTGGATGATCCTTCAAAAAATCCGAGCAGAGATTATTTGTTGTCATTGACTGCTGCTGATCCTGAATTTGATTATCCTCAGGTTATTATTTTTATTATTGGTAGTAACAAGGCAGCTGCGATTCTTTTGATATTCCTTTTTAGAAATGATTCAGATATTCAAATGTATTTTTCAAAAGCGAATGAATATTTTCGTTGGAGTATTAATATTTTTATAGGTATTCTATGATCACGTTGTAAAGTGCTGGACTGATCGAGGAGTGCAGGCCTGCTTTGAAAGAAGTAATGAATATCAACTTATCGATTGTGCTAAATAGTTAGTTTCGATTATTCTTCTTTTGTAGTTGCTTTATATTATGCTAAGTCTGAAAAATTTTTTATAATCTGTATGACTTCATTTTCAGTTTTCTCGATAAAGTCACCGATATTCGGCAAAATGATTATAATCCTTCAGAGCAGGTTTTATTTTCTTGTTTCAGTCTTTTTTTAAATAGATTCTAAGAAAAAATTCAAGTTCTTGATGATTGCTTGGTTGAAGAAATCTGCAAATATTTTAAACTTTCCAGGATATTTTGCGCTGCCGTGTGATGACAACAGGGATTTTTGAAACCAAGTTCGAAGTAGACAAAGTGCGATTTCAGTGAGTTGTATCTCTTATTTAATATATGCCCATGTTTTCGTCGATTTTTTTTATATTTCTACATTTTGCTGTCAAAATTCGAAAATGTGATGAATTTCGGCTTTAAGAAGTTTGATTCTACTTTTTTATGTCTGTGCAGGTAGTAATTTGAAAGCAAGGTAAGTCACTTTTTCCGTTTTATTGCCTAATATGTTATATTTAGCATGTTTGATGTTGGTGGTCAACGAGATGAGCGTCGAAAATGGATTCAGTGCTTCAATGACGTGACAGCCATCATATTCGTGTGTGCCAGCTCATCCTATAACCTCGTATTATGGGAAGATGAGACTCAAAATCGTCTTAGAGAATCTTTATCGTTATTTAAAAATATTTGGAATAATCGGTGGTTAAAAACTATTTCTGTCATTTTGTTCTTAAATAAGCAGGTATGTTGCATTTTCATCATGTCATTTTTTAAGCATGGGATAGTTTTATTCTTTTCATTTCCAAGCGAATAATTCAGTAAAATAATGAAAAATTTGTTGAAGTGTTGAAATAAGTAAAAAAAATTGTTATACCTTTTTCATATTGAGCACTTTATTTCAGCTTAATTTTACCCTTTAATTATGTAATTATGTCATTGAATAATGTATAACAACATATTATTCGTAGAATCATTGAACTTAAGAATTTCTAGGATTTACTGACGGAAAAAATTAAATCCAGGCGGCATTTATTAGAGAGTTATTTCCCTGAATTTGCTAGTTACCAATTACCTGCTGATGCCGCTTACGACGCATCTGATGATATTGAAGTTGTTAGGGCAAAATACTACATCAGAGGAGAATTTTTGGTAGGATCAAACTTTCGATTGCTATTGATTTTTAGCACTGTGCATCTCTCAAAAGTACTTCTGTATAGCATTGGTTATTGTACTACATTCCTTGTTTTGTACAGTGGTTATCTTTTAGCGAATCTCAACCGCAGCTGGTGATGGGCGGCATCACTGTTATCCACATTTCACATGCGCAGTGGACACAGAAAACATTCGACGTGTATTCAATGATTGTAGGGATATTATTCAGCGTATACATCTGCGTCAATATGAACTGTTGTAGGGTAGATTGCTTTTCTGTGTTCTCTTAAGTACGCCTAGGCTATGCGGGGCTTTATTTGTCTTCAATTGTTTTTAATAATTTGTATAAACCTTTAAATTCACTCACACACTGCTCCGATTTTAATGTGTAATCCGGTTGTATTGAGTGTATATGTTTGTGCTATGCTGTACTGTATAACTTTATTATTGTACATATTACACATTTGATCTGATATTAATTATATGTTTCTTTTTTTCAGTCAAAGATTTTGAAGGGTTGCTTCACTTTACCAGAAATTGTTTCATTCCAAATTGATTTTTGATAGCTCATTTTGCGAAAAAAATGTAAGATGCAAGTGTCTGTATTTCGTGAAACATAATCATATAGAACGTAGACCGATCAGCTTAAACGTAATAATTTTTACTGCTTGCGTTAAATTGGACGAATTGAGTGTCTACAGTACTGCTTGCTGCTTTTTTGAAGTAATTTAAGTACTTTGTTTGTTTTTACTGAATTTTTGTGGATATAAGCCTCGCACTGCCTTTGGCATATTTTACGGGAAAACTTTGACGTAAAACTAATCATAATTGAGTAGCGCTGTAGTAATCGATCATCGTTAGATTATATTATTAATGAATAGTTCTTTACTAAAAATGTAAGTAGTAATGTGTATATCCCCATTCTTCAGGTTCTCTTCACTTTTATCTGTAGTGCTTCAATTTGCATAGATGGAAATGCATACTAACCTCTTCTAAAAACAAGTTTTTATGATAATTGATAGATAGAATTTGACGACATGTAGATAGAGTGAGCGTAATTTCTCTTGAAGAGACTTGTTTTGGCGGAGTAAGTCTGAGGCGAAGTAAGTAAGTAAGTGCATGTGATGAACTTGTCAATCCTGGTTGATCATTTCTACATGTATTCAATGCAAATGTATCAAAATCAGCAAATGGATGATGGATAAATTCTTTGTTGTCGCTCAATAATATTTTTTAGTGTTCATCTCTACTTTTTAATGTTGATTTTTGTAATGAAAACGTTAAATTTTAGCATATTTCGTGTCAACTTTACGAATTGTTAAGTTATTATTGTACGCAGTTATTATTATGAACAGACTTTCTCATCCAAAACAGTTCTGTTATGATAATTTTATTAGAACTGTTTGCTTTTCATGCGGTCTCGTTATTTGTTGCTTGCTCATGCCTCAAGCAAATGCTTTAAAGAAAATATTTTTGATGTAAGTAAACGAACACTGGCTGAAATGTAACATTTATTCAGTGAGGTGAAGAAGGCTAGTGAAATTGTGATAAAATAAATGATTTTCAACAAACTATAATATCTGTTAATAAAATTCTTGTCGGTCAGTTCTAATTTTTATTTGCAATTGCTGTATTTATTCTTGCCATAATTGTTTTTCTAAATTATAAACAAAAAGTACTGTTAAAAATGAAGAAGCAGTAGATAGAAAGGAAATTTGGGTGAGAAAGTTTGCGTTTTTACACGTTGAAGCATTGAAAGGACATACTAGCAGACTTCATTTCATGCTGTGATATGCAATAAAATAATCTGAAACAAACCGTAAAGTAATGTTTACAATTATATGTAAGATTAGAGTGTGTATGAATGAATTACTGTGGCAGTTTAGTTTCTATCAGCTTCTCACACAACTGGCATTGTTTTAGCATGTTCACAAGTTAATTCATTTAATGTTATAGTATATATATATATATATATATATATAT